>CBVK0103882127.1:0-23989 GCA_900067695.1 Picea abies | reverse complement strand
TTTTTTTTTTTTTTTTTTTTTTCTTTTTTTCTTTTTTCTATTGCTTATGGGTGTTAACGAAATTTGCGAACTGAACAACATCCTGCAAATTGAAAGATGATCTGCATTTGGACCAAAAATAATCTATTAATATATATTAATATGAATACTATTGGAAAAAAGATACACACTTTCTATTTAAATTTTTCCTATTTTGTTCCCCTCTATTATCCCTTTTTGGTTCTATATTTAGTCGCATCTCTATGATCACGGCCTCCTAGATTCGTGGATTGGAAGATGCATATCTTTATCTATATCCTCACACCATGAGCCTGACTGACCACAATCCCTTTCAATACTTAGCCAATTATCTGACCACCGGGTCCTGGGTTTGCGGTATCCAACACATATGTCCCATGTTTCGTCATATACATCTTGCACCCAAAGAACTTTCGTGATATGAAACTTATGATTTTACTAGTGAGGAATGACCAGGGGTTTGAAAATATTAACATTAATAGACGAACAATAGATGTTGTTCAGTGAGATACTTAGCCCTTTTTCTCTTTCCTTCTTCCTGTTTATTATCACTTTCTGGTTATATACTTAGTCGCCTTTCTATGATCATGGGTTCCAGGGTTGGCGGGCTGACATATCTTCATCCACATCTATATCCTCACATGAAAAATCTGACTGACCACTGTTACTTTCCATACTTAGCCAATTTTATGGCCGTGGTTGCTGGGTTGGCCCTTTCGAACTCTGTTTCTTCTTGTTCCATGATATACATCTTTCACTCAAAACTTCCATGATCTACAATTCCACCACATAATCCTTGAACTCAAAAGATTCACTCTACTAAGGTTCAAAAATGTTTCAAAGTATCTGTCGCTGCCTTCCATCCCCACTAATTTCATGCCCTTCCCAAAATACATTGATTGGCACCCGAACCTCCGCCATATACAAATTGATTGTCGGACTTTGACATCGTCCCCTCCTCCGTGTTACACATTATGCATTCAAATGTTTCAAGTGCTACAATTTGACCATCGGGGCCTCATGTCATCTGGGGATACCTTGTCACCCTATTTTGGATCCTCGCATTGGCGGGTTCACAAAATCTCCAATTCCTAGTCATTGTTTCCTATTCTGGCCATCCTCGTACTTCTTTCCAAATATGAAACACCAAAGGTTTAATTCTAAGATGCCATCATGCAACAACCGTAAAGATCTTCATTAATAAGTAAAAGCCTCGAGGACTAACCATCCCTACAAAAATTGTCCAGAAACATGTAGAGAAGATCTTGCCAGGTAATGGAAAAGCTATTACAAATTTCAATATATTAGAGAAAACAAGCCCGTGAAGGTGTTTCCCTATTCCATACTTGAACAATTTTTTGATTTCAGGTTCCCGGATTGAAGGTCTCAAAATTGTGTTTCGAATCTTCTGTGGCTTGCACACAGTGCCCAAACTTCCATGATATACAATTTGTCCGCTGGAATTCCCTGTCATGAGCTTGACCATCAGTCATTCCTTTCAATACTTAGCCCCAAGTTGGTTGTATCTCCATGATGTTGTACATTTACTGTGTATCGAGTCTGGCCTACCATTTCCCTATTCCATACTTAGACATTTTTTTGATTTCGGGTTCTCAGATTGGCAGACTCAAGATTGTGTTTCCAATGTTATGAGACTAGCAAACAATACCCGAAGTTCCGCGATATACAATTTGTTCATAGGAATGCCCTATCATGCCCTCTTCTATGTTACACGTTCTATAGCCAACACCCCTGAGAGATTCAATTTGACCCTCGAGCCCTCACCTCTATTGGTTGTATCTTCTAGCCCTATTTCGAAGTGTCATCAACCTCTTTTGATAATTAGCCATTCCTTAATTGTTGTTCCTTGTCCCTACCACCTTCCTACTTTTATGTGAATATGAAATTGGCAAGCTTCGTCATGCATGAATGTTAAACATGTCATTAATTAGCAAAATGCTCGAGGAGATCTCCCACACCTCTGCCATATACAAATTGACTGCTAGACTCCCATATCATCCCCTCTTCTATGGTACACATTTTTCACTCAAGTTCTGAGACATAAAATTTGACCCTCGGGAAGTCACGTCTTCTGGGGAACCATTCTCACCCTAATTCTGAAGCTCGTCTGAATTCTTTCCATACTTGCCCATTTCATGGAATCTCTTTCACGGTTCATCGGGTTGGTGGGTTCATGAAATCTCCAATTCTTAGTCATTGTTTACTGTGCCCGACCAAGGTTTAATGCTAATAGTCCATCATGAAAAAACAATACAGACCGTCATTAAAAATAAAAAAGCATCGACGAGATAGTGAAATTTAAATGAAGCTCGACTCCTCAAATTTAAATTAATTTATCTTCTCTTATTTTCTCTTTTTTGACCAGAGACATGTAGAAAAGATCTTGCCATGCAATGGGATATATATTACAAGTTTCAATATATTAGTGAAAACGAATCCACCAAGTCGTTTCTCCATTCCATACTTGAGCCACTTTTTTTATTGTGGGTTCCCAGATAGGTGGGCTCACATTTTCACTTCCATTGTTCCATGTCTTGCAAACATTACCCATACTTCTGCGATATACAAATTTCCCTCTGGACTATTCCATCATGCCCTCTTCTGTGTTATGCATTTTGCACTCAAAAAAATTCGAGACATACAATTTGACCCTCGGGCCCTCAGCTCCAACGGTTATACCTTGGAACCCTATTTTGAAGCTCTATCGACCGCTTTCAATAATTAGACACTCCTTAATTTCTCTTTCCCATCCCCGTGACCTTCATACTTCTTTCTTAATATGCAATTAGTAACCTTTCATGCTAACATCTCACCATGTTGGAACCGTTAACATTGCCATTAATGAGCAAAACGCTCGATGAGATCTCCCATTAATACGCATTAAACCAAGATCTGCAGAGATTTATATTATCCCTTACGATTTCTCATCTCAAACATGGGTCGTCGCATTGTCCCATTCATGAAATATCCAATCCTTAATTTCTCATTGTCTTATCTGCCACGTTCGCACTTCTATGTATGCAATTACTAGTCTTTAATGCTAGCAACACATCATGCAACAACCATCTAAATTTTCATTAATGAGTGAAAGTCTCGAGGAGATATCCCATTCACACACATTTGGACCAAGATTTGCGTAGGGTTGTATTATCCCTTCCAACTCTTCATTTCAAATATCATCTGGAGAAAGAAAACGTTCTTGTAAACTTATGGCAGCAACTCGACAATAGTTCTGTGGAGATACAGTGAATATCTTTGGATGTGAGGACCGGAAATCCTAGTGGTCTAGGGCATACTCTTACTATTCATCCCGTTCTGCCCAGAACGAAGTGATTTGGACCTCTAGAATCGCTCGTGCAGGCTACGTCCTTGAGGTTTTTGACTGTAAGGAGGTGGTCTCTCGGTGCGTCGAAAAATATATTTCAAGCCAAAGAATTATTCCACTACGCAACCATTCTCCTATTTCTTTTTCACCTCAAGTCTTCCGCAAGATGTTAAGATTGTCAGAGCCAACATTGACCTTCAGAGGACAAGACTGCAAGAAGTTCTTAGAAAAACATGATAACGGGTTGGACCTCTTACCTGAGTTCCTCGAAGACCCAACAACAGTTCCTAAAGATATCACAAAGTTGTACGTAAGTTCCTTTAGAAATCCATTATGATAAATTGCTTGGTTTTTTACAAGAATAATGAGATAGGAATCCATGGCAAGCATTTCCTGTATAGTTATTTATATTTTGTACTTCATAGTCAAGGAAAAAATCATTTTCGATTGGGGGAAGCTAATTTCCATTGAAATCTGTTCCGATCTATCACGATTCAAAGAATCGAATAAATTTATATGTCATCCTATTTGATTTTCACAATAGTGCATTGTTGTTTGTTTCCAAAACTGTCTATGTTTAAGAAAATAAACTATGAATTCGACCCAGTAACATTCTGGTACCAGGCCTTATGGAGGCACAAGGCCTCCCATTATTTTTATGAGGTTTTTAATGACTTTGTCTCAGTTTTCATAGATTTATTATTAGGAAAGGATGCTCCCCGGATGTCTAGCCAGGAAACCAAGTTTTTGGATAGGAAGGGTACACTTGAACAAAAGAAAAATTGCAATGTACTAATGGTCTTTGGCTCCAAGGAAAATCTCTCTTTTCTTCCATGCCACATCGCAAACAATATGTTTGTTACAGAAATAGCAAGGAAATACAACCATTGGTTGCATTTTTTGCATGATAAGAGAAAAAAATAGTTCATTCTTTTGCCCTAGAAAGTCAGAGACTTCATGTGTAGAAACATCAACAAGATTAATGGATTCACAAGCCATTTCAAGAACTTGAACCTAACATATGATGAAAGGCTAAAAGGGTTCGATCCTAATGGGACTTTTTGAGAAAATTTACTATCAGTTGGATTTAGCATCTCTTTTATCCACAAATACTTGACTGAAGAGAGAGATAGTGATGACAACACTCCTGCTTTTGATGATTGCGACATAGAGACATTTCAAAGAACGATTGAATTGTACAGAAAACAAGGAAAAGTATCTGGTGAGAAGAGTGTCCAGTGCCCAGTTAGCACTCCCAAAAGCATGAAATCACAAGGCATCGCTTCAACGTCCCACCCCAGTAAGAAAGAAACCCAGAAATATTAAAACGGAGGAGGAGATAAGAACCCTCCTCGCGCAAAAATTGATAGTTCTCACAAGTTTCCCCTGATGAAGAAGATAAAAAACATTATAGGGCAGGCAGAAGAACCCAAAATTGAAAGTGAGCACATGCAACTTGAAACTAAAATTGAGCACATGCACAAAGTTCACCCGTCTGCAAACGCAATGCACCATGGTTCCACAATGGAAATAGCTGAGACCGACATTTTTTATGAAGATGAATACTTCGTATTCCAGAGCGTTGTTTTTGACAACTAATCTAAAAATTTCATCATTGAAAAGAGAGATGTAACAAATAAGAAAGGCAAATCTCGTACATAGATTAACTTTAGGAAAATGTGTTTGTCCCAAATCTCTCGATTTCACCGCGTAATTGGTGATGCTCTTGATGATTCCACTGGAGTAATTGAAGCGAATAATGCCAGACTGAATGACCGAGTCAAGGAATTGGAGGAGGCTTTCATTGCTACCCCAGAGTTTTCCAGTCCATTAGCAAAAATTATGCCTGCTACCTCTACAGCCAAGTTAAAAGGATACTCCATCCTCCTCACATCGTGTAGAGTCGTTGTAGAGAAGAACATCAAGAAAATAATGCAGCTAATCACTGAAGCCTAGGAAACATCTCAAAATATAGGTTCTTTTCGAAAGAGAGAAAATGATTTGCACAGTCATTTGTAGACGAATTGAAAAAATGAAGAACGTTTCTATGAACAGATGGTGACCCCTTTTTCCAACCATGTCATCAACAACTCGGATATGAAAAGAAGAGAAGAGGATATCCCCTCCCCAAAGTGGATCAAACAATTAAAAGAACGCTGAAAAAAGAAAGTTAAGAACCTGTAGCTCATTCTCGAATCATGTGAACAAGCCATATCAGAGAAAGAAGAATTATTCAGAAACCTAACCCAAATAGACTTAGCTGGAAGTACCAACGAGGTTCAATACCCAAACTTAAGCCTCAAATACATGTCTTGACCAAAGAAGCCTTTGATGACCAACTTGATATTTTAAAGGGGTTGTCTTTAGAAAAGTTTTACGAAATCCTTGAATATGGTGTATATGAGGTCGAGAACTGGCTAGTGGACTATTTTTCACACGATGAAGAAATTGAACAGGCTCTGCATAGTATTTATATGGATCTAAGGAAATTATAAAAAAATATTTTTGACATAGAAATCCAGGATGAAATCAACGTGGCCCCCATGAGAAGTTACATTGAATAATGGTTCCAACGGAGAATGGACAAGCTCATCGACGAAGGGAAACAAATGGTTGGCACGATTCCAATGGCCTTCAACGAAAACAACAAAAATGCATTGAATTCATAGTAAGTCTATACTGATCACATTTTGTTTTCTTTATCAATCCAATTGTTCTACCTCTTTAAATAGAAATCTCTAACCAAAGACTCATAACTTCCTATTTCTTCTTTTCAGGTCTTCCTCTCTACTGTCGTGCACTTCTTCTTTCTACAATCCTATTTCTTGTACTTATTTATTTTATGGTCAGCGGGAGCCCCAATCCCAGTATATATGAAAATCACATTTAAATTTCCAGAAATATGGAACATATTCCATAAATATATAATAGACATTATTAATTTTTGATAAATTTCAAAGAAAACTAGTTTTAAAATGCTTAATTTTTTATAAATTTCAAAGAAAACTAGTTCATAAATGCTAATTTTTTTTTTCAGTCAACTATGATGGATGTCAGAAAATTGTGTTTTTTATATTTGAATGTTTAATGTGTATGATTCCTAGTCCTCTTTTCCACAAACCTTTATTACAAGTCATTGATACAAAAAATTTCTAAGTCCCATGTTTGAACTATACACACCCTAGGAAAAAACTGCCTTGTTCGCATATCAACCTTGGGAGTCATCTACAAGCCAAATGTCTTGTGGCTAGCTTGTGACACGCTGCCACAAGTCATCATCTGCATGGATAGCACATGTACTTCAAGCTGATTCCCACGTGCTCGATTCTGTCGTAGCAGTGCTTTTATTCCCATTCCAACATGAAAGTGCATTTATTCCCATTCCAACATGAAAGTGCATTTATTCCCATTCCAACATGTCAAGGACTAAGCTACCATGCAACACTTGTTGGTAGGTCTACAAATCGGATTGATTGATTGAGAGGCTCCCAAGGTGGATTGTCGAGTATATATTATATTTTTCTTTTCCTTTTATTTTTAATAATAAGAAGTCAATGAACCTTATCTGTATACTTGAAACTTTGATGTAGTGGACTCGTCGAAACTTTTCTTTTTCCACACGCCAAGCTGAGCTTCACATACCATTCCAAACTCATGGAATTAAACACGTTATCCGTGTAGAATAAATCTATACATATATATATACCATGCATGTCGAGAAGAGGAAGACACATTTAATTGGGAAGATGGCTGCAGCTTACTCATCCTTCAACCTCTTCAATCTCGTGATCTCCCTCACTGTGATTCTCGTATTGAATGCGACTGATGGAGAAACAGTCAAAGAAAATTTGTGCCATAAGTCCTGTGAAATAAAAAAAATTGACGAAGTGATGAAGATGCTAATGGCTTACGGTAAGATTCTAGGGGCTCAGTTGGCCATGGTGAAAGGAGGAGAAGTCAAATTTTTTAAATCTTTTGGAGTGGCTAATCGTGAGACGTGTTAAATATATTGTATCCTCAACAGAATAACCGTACACTGCCAGCTGTACTGGATAGTTGTACTTTCTAATTTTGTCTTGCTTGAGCCTATTTAGCTCAGCTATCTCCCATTACATTGTAATCGCTTACATCTCATCACTTCTGAGTTCTGTACTTCTTCATACATTTGAATATACTATTCTTTTCTCTCTGCATTTCTCTGTCCTTCACAATTTATCATGGTATCAGAGCTACAGCAGTAAGCCTCTTCACACAGTCGGGAGAGCAACTCGAACCTCATAGCGTAGAGCCTCATGGATCTTGAGAGCACGAGACACAGCTTTTTCACAAGGTTTGGAAAGCTGTTCGTAATACTCTTTAAAGATTGTCGTAGGAAGGTTGTAGAGCTTGCAGAGCGTACTTCGTTCGAAAGAGCGTGGAAGCAGAGAACGTAGAAGAAGAATCTTGCACAATTTTTTCAAAGAACCGTCAAAGGTTGACGTAAAAGAGCTGCAGAACAAAAAGAAGTTTAAAGAACTTGAAGAAAATGCTCAAATTGTTAAAGATTCATGCGAAAGGCAGAATCGTTTAAAGATTTCTAGAAATCGCTCAAATCTGTCAAAGATTGTAGCAGATCACGAAGAAACCGTGAAATTCTTTCAAATCTTTGAAAGATTCACGAATATTTTCTTCCGCAAGAGAAAACTCCATTAAATTCGGGAAAGATCGCGTCAAACACGCAAAGAACAGCCATTGCGGCCATAAGATTCATCCTGCGAACAGATCCGAGGTGGGAAACCAGTTCAGAAGGGACGAGGAGAGCACAGAAAAGCTGAAAGCATTCCAGCCGTCAGATCTTGTGCAAAGGCCCGACAACCATTAGATCAGCAAGAAGGTGCACGACGTTTAGTCATCTGGAGCGCACAGGAGAAATCTCGACTTGTGAAGTCACGAAATCCCGACATCATCTGGACCATCCATCCAGAAACACATGGCGAGATCTCAGAATTTCGTGACTCGCAAGTGTAAAGGTCTGAAGACTGTCGTGAGAAATCGCGAATCGCGATATCACGAGTCATTCTGGATCGTTGATCGAAAAAAATCGTGAGCCGTCGATCTTCTTTCATCGCAACATTGGTAATCGTGAGTTGGATGCGCAAAAGCTTGCACTCCAAATCTTCGATATGCGATATCGCGATATTCCGAGAAGGCTTGTGAGCCGTCCATTTTGGCCGGACACGTGGCGGACATCGAGGCCACTATCGACATTCAGCGTTTCCACTTGACAGACACATTGTGTCAATGGAGCATCGCAAGTCGCGATATCCCGAGGAGGCATCAGGACTGTCCATCTCTCTCAGACGCGTGGCGCAAATCCGACAACTCAGAAAAAGTCCAGAAGAGGAAAGCGCCATCGGCATATCGCGATTCGGAAAATCGTGAAACCTGAGAACAAGTGATCGGGTTTCTTTCGAGCGAAATCCCCGATGCAAATCTCAGTCGTCCATCTGTTCAGGACACGTGGAGGCGATCAAAGCTATTCGGGAAAAGTCCCGACAAGAAAAGGTCATCGACATTTCGAGATTCGAGAAACCAAGAGGTCTCACGTCTAAATCGTGAAATCGAGAGGAAAGCACACGACCGTCCATCTGCTGGGATGCGTGGCAAAGAACAAATCCATCGGGAAAAGTCCCGATAGGACAACGCCATTGGAAAATCGGCGATCACGGAACCGAGGAGACAGAACCTCGACATCAGAAATCGTGAAATCCCGATTCGCGATATCCCGATACGATCTGGACCATCCGACCATCCGATCAATGCAAGATCTGGACCATTGAAAAGTCCAAAGGCCATTTTTTCGCGTTTCGGCATTTTGCATGACAAAGACACGGGAAAAGTCCGTAGCGCCTTAGCATTAAAGCGCATGGTCACATTGAAAGGAGACCAAGGGCCATCTAAAGCCCGATAAGCTCCTATCGGCCATCGGAACATCGACATTTCACCGATTAGAGGTAAATACGAATTTTTCCCTCTCTTTTTCCCTGCAATTTTTTTTAAAATGGCGTCGACTAGCAATCTCGGCCCGACTCAGGGTCCGATTCTTCTTGGTAAGAATTACAAATTTTGGTCTCTACGAATGAGGTCGTTCTTGCAAGCACAAGAGTGCTAGGAACCAGTGGATCTTGGCTATGTGGAACCAGATCCAGCCGCCCTCACTGCCATGACAAATGCGCAGAGAATTGCTCAGGCAACTCTGAGGACCAAAGAAAACAAAGCGAAATTCTGGATACAAAATTCTGTGGATGATTCGATTTTTTCAAAAATCACAGGCGCTGGTACTTCCAAACAGGCCTGGGATATCCTCAAAACATCCTACCAAGGAAATGACAGAGTAAAAACAGTTAAACTGCAGTCCTTGTGGACACAATTCGAGACTCTCAGGATGACAGAGTCCGAAACTGTAGATCAGTTCATGACCAGAGTCATGGGAATCGTGAACCAGATCCGACTCATTGGTGAAACCATCACTGATCAACGAATTGTTGAGAAAATTCTCAGAAGTCTTCCCAAGAAATTTGAAATGGTTGTAACAGCCATTCTTGAATCCAAGGATTTGTCAAAATTCTCAACAGATGAACTAATTGGTTCTCTGGTGACACATGAGACAAGACTACATCTCACAGATGAGTCAATCTCAAATGCCTTCCAATCTCAATTTTCACTCAGAAGAGGGAAAGGCAGAGGAAGAAGTAGAGGAAGAGGGAACACTCAGGGTAACCCTCATAACAGTGGAGGAAATAGACAACAATATCCAAATCAGAATTTCCAAGGTCAAAGAAATCAACAACAATATCAACATCAGAATTTCCAGCCTCAACGAGGCAGAGGGAGAAGGTCGAATGACAAATCCAACATTCAATGTTTTTATTGCAAAAAGTATGGGCATTACGAATCTGAATGCAGGAAGAAGCAGGCAGATCAGCTCTCAGGCAAAGCACATGTGACAAATCACACGGGAGAAAACTCAGGAGGTATGTTTCTCTCATGCCACAAAACTGGACATCAACCTAAAGATCTCTGGTTGCTGGACAGTGGTTGCAGCAATCACATGACAGGTAACAGAGAATTACTTTCCAACATTGATTCTTCAATTGAATCTAATATTACCCTTGGAAATGACTATTTAGTCAAAGTTCAAGGAAGAGGAACTGTTCCTATTCTTACTAAACAGAATGTGAAGAAAGACATATCTAATGTCTATCATGTTCCAGACCTGAAACATAACCTGTTAAGTGTAGGACAGCTCATTGAAAAAGGTTATAAGGTACTTTTTGAGGGAATATCTTGTAAAATCTATGATAGAAAACCCAGTAGAAAATTGATTTATGAAATCTATATGACTCCCAATAGGATGTTTCCCCTCACCCTTAGAACTGCAAATCTGAGTCAACCTTATGCACAGAATGCAACAACCATGAATGAAACAATGGTTTGGCATACTAGATTTAGACATCTACCATTTCAGAGTCTAAGTCTACTTCAGAAAAACTCCATGGTCAAAGGTCTACCTATCTTTAAAGAACAAATCCCCCCATGTGAGTCTTGCATACTTGGAAAACACAAGCGAAACAGTTTTCCACAGTCTTCCAATCAAGCCAAACAACATCTTGAACTTGTCCACACTGACCTATGTGGACCAATGCAAACAGAGTCAATAGGTGGTAGTTTTTACTTTCTAACATTTATTGATGATTTCAGCAGGAAAATCTGGATATATTTTCTCAGACACAAGTCTGAAACATTTACAAAATTCAAAGAATTCAAGGCTGAAGCTGAAAAGCAGAGTGGTAAATTTCTCAAAGTACTCAGGTCAGATGGAGGAGGAGAATACAACTCCAGAGAATTTGCAACTTTCTGCAAGTCTCAAGGCATCATCATGCAAGCAACTGCAAGGTATACTCCACAGCAGAATGGAGTGGCTGAAAGAAAAAATCAGACCATCATGAATATGGCAAGAACACTTGTCAAATACTTTTTGGGCTGAAGCACTAGCATGCTCAGTCTATCTTTTAAACAGATCACCAACCACCAGTCTACAGATGAAAGCTCCCCAAGAAGCTTGGAGTGGGACAAAGCTCAATGTAGCTCATCTAAGGACATTTGGATGCATAGCATATGCACACGTACCTTCCGAATTAAGGAGGAAGCTTGATGACAGAAGTGAAAAATGCATTTTCACTGGCTACAGTGAAACCTCTAAAGCTTACAGGCTTTACAATCCCATCACCAAGAAATTAATTCTCAACAGAGATGTACAATTTTTGGAAAACCAATTCTGGGATGATTCAGAAAACCAGCAAGTGGACAGTCAAAATCCATTGCTACCAAGTTCTGAAAACACAGAAAATTCAGAACAGCCAGTACGTCAAGCAATTCCTCCAAGAATGCAAGTCCAAGGACAACCAGAAAACTCACAGGATAGCTCAACTTCTAGCAGAGAATCATTCTCTGAACCACAGAATCAGAGAACTCGAAGTTTGAGAGAAATCCATCAACAGTTGGATGACTTTGAGCAACATAATCTTTTTGCTTTAATGTCATGTCAACCTACATCCTTTAAGGAAGCAGCCAAGGAGCCACATTGGGTTCAAGCAATGAACCAAGAAATTGACTCCATTGAGAAGAACAAGACATGGGATCTTGTTGATTTGCCAACACACAAAAAGAGTATTGGTGTCAAGTGGGTGTACAAAACCAAACTAAATGAAAAAGGGCAGATTGAAAAGCACAAGGCAAGACTTGTTGCCAAAGGATTCTCACAACAACCAGGTACTGTTATGGTGAAACTTTTGCTCCAGTAGCAAGATTAGACACTGTAAGAACTCTATTGTCCATAGCAGCACAGCACAAATGGCAAGTATACCAAATGGATGTGAAGTCAGCATTTCTAAATGGATTTTTAGAAGAAGAAGTTTATGTAGATCAACCACCTGGATTTGAAGTCCAAGAGCACCTAGACAAAGTGTATCGGTTGAAGAAATCCTTGTATGGCTTAAAGCAAGCTCCCAGAGCTTGGTACAGCAGAATTGACACTTACCTGATCAAAAGTGGTTTCAGCAGAAGCCAAAATGAACCCACACTTTATACCAAAACAGATCAGCACGGTAAAATACTAATTGTATGTTTATATGTTGATGACATGATTTACACAGGAAATCTAGAGCTAACAGATTTCAAGCATGCCATGCAATCTGAATTTGAGATGACAGATCTTGGCATTATGAAATATTTTTTAGGCATTGAGTTTCATCAATCAGCCAAAGGCATTTTTGTTTGTCAGCAAAAGTATGCAGCAAACATCATCAAATGGTTTCGCATGGAAGGATGCAATCCAGCAGAAACACCCATACCTTTAGGCACAAAATTAAGCAAGAATGATGAAGGTCCCACAGTGGATTCTACTTTATACAAAAGTTTAGTCGGCAGTTTGTTGTATCTTACAACAACTAGACCTGACATCATGTATGCAACAAGCCTTGTTTCGAGATTCATGGAATCACCCAAGGATTCACATTGGAAAATGGAAAAAAGAATATTGAGATACGTTGCAGGAACTCTCAATTTCGGTTTATGGTACACTAAATCTGATAGTAATCAACTCTCTGGTTACACAGATAGTGACTTTGCAGGCAGCCTAGATGACCGGAAAAGCACATCCGGATATGTTTTTCAACTGGGCATGAACCTGATTTCATGGGCATCGAAGAAGCAGCCAATAGTATCAATATCTTCTGCAGAGGCAGAGTATGTAGCTGCTACCTCAGCTTCTTGTCAAGCAGTATGGCTGAGAAGATTATTGAAAAACATGTCACAAACAGAGAAGGATCCAACTCCTATCTTCTGTGACAACACATCAGCAATTGCATTATCCAAGAACCATGTGTTCCATAAGAAGACTAAACACATTGACACTCGGTTTCATTTCATACGCGAGCTTGTCAATAATGGTGACATTGCACTACAATTTTGTGGTTCCCGAGATCAGCTTGCTGATATTTTCACCAAGCCACTAGGAAAGTCAGTTTTTGACTTCCAGAGACAGCACTTAGGCATAGTCAGTGCTACTGATTGTAACTGTTGAGTCTAAGAGGGAGTGTTAAATATATTGTATCCTCAACAGACTAACCGTACACTGCCAGCTGTACTGGACAGTTGTACTTTCTAATTTTGTCTTGCTTGAGCCTATTTAGCTCAGCTATCNNNTACTTCTTCATACATTTGAATATACTATTCTTTTCTCTCTGCATTTCTCTATCCTTCACAATTTATCAAGACGGGCGAGCTAATCTCTACAAAACACGTTATGAGATTTAATAGCATCTCCAAATTCATCACAAGAGTTCCATTCTTAAGATTATTCAGGTTATCCAAAATGATCTGTAAGTCACTTTATATATCAATACCTACCTATAAATTTCTGAAAGTAGAGAGATATATTTGTAATTGAAATGTAATCAATGCTTCTGGAGAATCTGGATCCTCCAAGAGGCGCCACTGGACTAACGGTTATTCAATATTAAGGTACAACAACTGTTACAGCATAAGGGAAGTTGGAACGAAACGTCATCAAATGTGAAGGTTGAAATACTCCCTACGGCGCTGTACGCATCACAGTCTGCGGGGCTCCCTGCTCCTCCGACAGTCTATGATTGCATTCGTTACATGAAAAGCGTAGCTCTGGATTTCGATCCAGGATCAACCATGGAATAAACGAGTTTTGGATACATGGTCCTTGGAAGAGTTATCGAGAAAGTTAGTGGAACCAGTTACGCGGATTATATGCGTCACCATATCTTCAATCCATTAGGTCCGAAGAACATGAAATTGGCACAGTCACAGGTGGAACATCTGGCACGCAGTGAAGTTCACTATTATGGATTTGATGGCAATCAAGACTTACCCGTGCTCTCCATATTTCCTGGGGAAGGTTTTGTAAACGCTAGCTACGAGATCGTCGATTATAGAAATGATCAAAATGAATTGTTTACTTTTTGTATAGAATGTATCGATATAAATGAGGCAATTTGGTATGTACAAAGGGTGTTTTTAGTAAATGAAAAAGATCATTTTTGTTTTAGTTTCACTTGGTATAAATTGGTTATGCTTTGAGTTCTAGTTACTATAAATTGGTATTTGTATAAATTGGTTATGCTTTGAGTTCTAGTTAATATAAATTGGTATTAGATCTTTTTGGTATTAGAGTTTGAGTTTCTATATTCTATAGTCAAGGGAAGAAGAGGATAAGTTAGTTGATCTAAATTTTTACAAATCATACAAAAGTCATGCAATAACATACTCAAATCATTTTAATATTGCTGGATAAGCTAGTTGATCTAAATTTTTACAAACCTTAATCAACATCTTCTTATAGCATTGATTCGGATTATGCTGAGAAAAAAATGAATGCAAAGATACGACAAGGAAACACATAGAGATATTGGAAGAATCACAAAGTTATAGTAATACACAATTTTTATCAATGAACGAAATGTATAGAAACTGTAAAATGTCAAGCAAACTGAACTCACTAGAATGGTGGTAGCTTATTTTCGAGAAGAGATGTGATGTCTATGCGCATTCACAAGAAGATGATTACAATGAGGTTCCAAAGGCCTTTTTAACATAAAGCATAAATGAGAAAACCCTAAACATAAAAAAACATAACCCTGGGAGATGAAATGCCAAAATACTTGTGGGCCCTGATGGGGGTAGTTGATATGTCAACTTCTTGATTGTGTAACTTTTGCATACAATCTCTATTTGGGGTGCTCAATATACCATTGGAAATGTCTAGCCGAGAAGTAAAAATTTCATTCAGTCTAGTTTCTTCCTTTGCATACATGCTAGGCACTGCTGCACCAAAAAAATGTCGTTTACAACCTATAAATGGCCCCAGAAGTTTAGGATCCAAAAAAAATAGAAAAACTACCAAGGTAGAAAATTGTGTTTTGAGCCAGTGGAATAGGTGGGTGGAAACTGATATCTACCAAAATCATTCATTCCCCCCTTAGCAAGCAATGGTCCCCATTGCATCAAGTTCCTATGGGAGATGGGGAATCTTTTGTTGAATTTAAACCTTGGTGAGTTGCTTTCCTTGCTGAAGAAGCTATCCTATTTGTACTTAGCATTAGCTTGTTGAAGGATGTCATGAACCTGTTGTTGGAGGGGTTGGATCCATTCAACCAATTTAGATGCATGATATGCCTTAGTATGAGTGTGGGAGGACTCCGTCGGTGAAGATGCAACATGAAGAGATATATCAATGGGGGCTAATGATTTAGAAGCCGAAGAAAACCTGAAAAAATAAATGGCCAATAGAGATATGAAGGGATTTGTTATAGATTTTCTTGACTGGGAAGTGTGGAGGTACCCCCATAGGTGAATAAATAATATATTTGTGCTCTTGTACAATTTTTTCCACCTGCTTCTATTGGACAGAAAGGTCTTGGGCCGAGGATGTAGTGGTCGTAGTGTCCTTCTGTTCATCTTTTGACCAGATCATGAAGAAGCTAAACTTTGTGGTGTGAGAGAATACTTTGTGGCAATGTTTTGTCGATACAATAGTAAAAACTATCTCTGATACCTGTAGTGTTAACCGCCCAAAGTAATACATATATTACAGGGTCAAGACTGATAAATAACATGACACTTCCACATATATGGCCAACATAAAAGAACATTGTTGTGTTGCTTATATGTTTAGTATAATGCACTCATTAATTATCAATCTGGGATTCGTAATCAATAGAGCTACAAGACACCAGTAAGAAAGGTAATTCTAATGTCATGAGTATAGAACTATTCTAGATTATGTATGCTAGAAATAAAACAAACTAGCAAACTGAAACGCACTTTGATTGTCTTTCATAGAGAGGCTATCTACTCCATTATGGCACATGCAAGTATGAGATGGAGTTCTTTTGACAGATCAACTCTGCTATATGACCCAGAAAACTAACTATGCAATCACACTTCTGAAAGGGAAATCACATATCAATCATCAAGACATAGCATGGGTAGTTCAATAGTCAATATACTGAGTATGTTGTTGTTCGCGTTCAAATGGTCACCAGGTGAGCAAATAGAGAGCGCTTGCATACCCTGTTGGGTCTAGCAGGGCAGAACAGCTGTGGAGCATAGGGTTAAAGGAAACAAAAACGAACTACAATCTAATATCAACTGAAAACAAATAAAACTGTGAAAAGAAACAACAAACATCAAACACAAAACACAAAACACAGGTGTCACCAATGGTTTCAGGCAGGTGTATTGATGAAACTGGAGCATGCTGAAGGAAGAGACCAGAGGTTCCTTCTCCCCCCAATGGAAGGCTCTTTGGGGCCCTCACACAGTTTGCTTTCCTTACAAATGAGAAGAACTGAGCATAGCAGTGAAAGAACTCTCGGTGATGCAGCTGATGGGTTGTTGTTAAAGGATGAGCCCTTAACCATCTGAACAGCATAACAGTGCTTAGAATTCCTTGCCAAAACAGTGTATCCTCACGACTTTTTATAGCAGCTCCTCGAGCGGTCACGTAACCTTCTCAAAGTGTGAACAGGGACCCTTTTAGGGTTTCTTTAGATCATTAACTCGCCGAATTTGCGGATCCGGCTCTGATTTGAGGGTCAAATCAAATTGGGATCCGGTCCATAAGCGGTTGGGAGGCCGACCTATTCAATTAATGCGTCGTTTTAGCAGATGCGTGGGTTTTTGTGTTGACTGTCGCGCGTCGAGCGCGCATGCGCGAATAATACATTTTTTTCCTGTGCATGCGCGTGCGCACCAAACTGTTGTAAAGCGCCCTTCAATTTTTGGTTACTTTTTATAGTTTTTTTGCCCTTCTGGAGTGCTGTGAAATTAATTCAGTGCCATGAATGACTTCATTGCTGTTTTGATCATGCGGAGTTCTTGTCGCCATGTGCAGATGAAATTTCAGTGATAACAGATGCCCCCTAATGGATGAGGTTAGGAGCATACGTATAGCCGAAATCCATCAATGTTTCTTCTACTGAAAAAGTTGTTGTAAGGGAAAGCAATAGTGGGACCGTTCAGAGCGATCCGTTGGAGAAAAAAGGAACCGGTATCTCGACCTTCTGAGAGACGTGCAGGAAAAATATACAATTGTGTACAAACGAGGCGGGCATGCCCCATGCTTGTGTGATGTAACTCTGAAAAAAGATGACGGAAGTGTTGGTGTAGACAACTGCAGCGCCCTTGGGGGCGGTAATGATAAAGGAAGAAGACAATTTTGCAACGGAACATACTCTGAATAACAGGCAATGATCGATGTAATAAGCAGCGACGATGATGTGGGCATTGATGGCCCTACCAAGTTCAGAGGTCTTCGGCAAATGACAAAAAATAACTGCAATAGTCGCAAAGTAAGACCCACCATAACATGAGAGAGTGTTGGCATCGAATGCTATGGGGGCCAATGACAGAAGGGAGCAATGGTGTTTCACCCTGTGCCGTCCGAGATCTTTCATTAATAGAGAATGAGAATCAAGATACTGTCGCCCTTCTGGAAAAGTGTGTTGATGTCGACAAAAGGGGGACGCGACTCCCAGAAGCAAAAAGGGGCTCTGTGGAATCTACTGAGGTGAGGAAGTGACAGAGGTACATGGACGAAGTCAAGAAGTGGGAGGACTCAAGACTGCCCTTGGTTGGAGAATATATGAGAGAAACAGTGGCCGCAACCGTGTAACAAGGTCGAATGTCAGGGGGACGATGAGACTGGTGCTAAGTTGTGCCAAAGGTAGAACAAGGTGAACAAATTCAGAGGGTAGGGGTAACAGACCTGTGGGGTACTCTGAAGATATGGACGATGCCAGCGAGGGTAAATAATCAGTAACGCTCCAACCAAGGGTGACATGGGTTGCGTGTGGCCAAAAGAAAGCAAGTCGCCAACGGTGACGACAAAGAATGTAATGACTGAAAGTAAAGGTGTTTGTACAATAAATAATAAATAATGAATAATTTTTGGGGATAAATGTACAAATACAGAAACGGGTGCCCCAGTGTAAAATGCATGCCCCAGGGAGGGCAGAATTGTCTTGAGAAACTGATGAAGGGTGGGGGCCCCATTGGTGGGTTTCTATATGAGGTAGGTGGAATGAAGACAGGTTCGTAGATGGGAAAACTGATGGTGGATGAAATGGTGGGTTCATGATCCTGCGGAGGTACAGGTAAAAAAGAACCTAACCATAAAGAGATGATCTGGGAGTCCATATGGGAAGCTAGCAAAATGAGGAGAAAAAGTATGTGGTTGATTCACAAGATGATGTAAGACTACCGTGACTCCCATCCCTAAAGGGTGATGAAGAACAACATGAGTGTCAAAAGTGCAAAAAGGTGCTATGAATGGGACAACTCATGTAGGTGAGAATGCTACTGGATTACAGTACCGAAGATGCAAATGGAGGTGTGGGTACTGCAGAGCCAGGAATAAGGATCCTAAAGGCCAAAATCAGAGGGTGTGACTGGAAATGTAAATGCAATACAGTGGGATAGACTACATGTCAGTGCTGAATATATACCTGAAGCGATGATGTCGATGATCGATGAGAAAGTACCTGCACGCATAAAAACCAAATACCCAAAGTGAACAATATCTGAAGAGTATCAAAGATATGAGCTTGTATTTGACAAATGTGACTATGCGCGTGCATACCTAACCATGATATGAAAAAAAGGTGCCCTGGAGGCCTAGGACGAAAAGTGGCCCAAGGACAGCCATGACGTAGGCAGCGAGATGATAATCCTGTGGCTGAAGATGGTTTGTCAAATGGACACTGTAGGCTCCCAGAATGTTGAGTGGAAGTTTGGCAAAAGGCCTATATATAGCTGTAGGGCCCACATTGCCACCTCATTTGTACCTGCTGCTACAGTGAGTTTCGAGCAGATTCAGAGGAGATCGAGTGATTCAGGGAGCACGAGGTACCCGATTGACGGCGTGCGAGTGTCAGGTTAGTGTTCTGATCGTCCTGCATAGCTATAGGTTTCCAATTTTTGGGTAGGGTAGGTACGGGGGGTCGTACGGGGGTTTCGGGGGGTTTTTTGATAGGGTGTGGGCTCCAATGCGCGGGTGACTCAGTGGAAGGCACGCATGAGTGCGCGCTTGTACACTGAATAAGCACGCATTAATGCGTGTGGGTAGGAAGTTAAGGCGCGCCCTAGGGGCGTGCCTGTGGGGTAGACAGGCACACATGAGTGCGCGCCTGTGGGGTGAAAAGGCATGCTTACGAGCACGCCTGTGGGTGCGACAGGTGCACCCTAGCGTGCGCCTGTACTGTGAACAGGCGCCCTCACGAGCGTGCCTGTGAGAAAAAAAGGCGCGCATATATGCGCGCCTATATAGTGAACAAGTGCGCATGTGTGCGCGTCTGTGGGTGGAAAAACCGTGCCTTTGAGGCAAGGTGTCAAGGTGTATAATTAGCTTATTTTTGATGTAATGGATGATTGCCTAAGCTAATATAGGAATCTGGGCTGTGTGCAGGTAGTGAGCAGTGATCATGGATGTTCGATGGCGTGAGCGAGACTGGTCACAGCTACGAGAGGCTGTGGCCAATGCACCACCGACAGTTCGAGTGGCAGTTCGAGCGGCTTTAGCAACCAGTGGGTTGCTAAAGTTCTTTGAGTGCCCGTTGATACAGGCACAGGAGTATTTACTCCAGTTTCTGATTGAGATGTGGAGCCCTACTCAGCACTGCTTCCTCGTGCGAGGAGAGCAGATTGCCTTCACTGCGGTGGAGGACATATACTTCTTGACTGGGCTCCCCTTCCGGGGAAAACCATTGCCGGCAGATCCTGTGCTGCCGAGAGACACTCATCTGCAGACCGTCGCCGAGCAATATTGCTCAGGCGAGGACTACATGACCGGGACATTGGTGAGCATCAGTGGGATAGATGCCCTGCTGCATCGTTGCATAGCCGCGATGATAGTTCGGGTGCATGGGTCCCGAGCGACCCACCGTATTAGTGGTGGCGAGTTGATTTTGATGGAGAGGGTGGTGGTGGGCCACGAGCGGTTCGCCTGGGGTCTGACCTTGTATACACAAATGATCGCGCAGCTGGACCGTTTTCGGTCCACAGGCACCAGGGAGTTTGCATTTGGCTCCATTCTGGTAGCCTTTTTCTTGGAGAGGGTGCCGATGCTGCGCCCGATGGTGCTGCTAGAGGCACCAGGGGTACGAGAGCCGTACTTGAGGTGGTGGTCACAGATTTTGATTCGCCACAGCGGTGGCGAAGGCGGGCACTACTTTACTGTGCAGGCGGTGCAGATATGGCGGCAGATGCCGCAGGTGATGCTGCAGTTCCCCTATGCTGGGGTGGACTTCCGGGGGGACCCAGACATGGTATTTCCTCCTGGGGAGGTATTCGAGCACCGAGGTATGCTGTGTATTTGCATGTTTTGATTTATGCTGTGATTTTTGATATACCAGGTCATATTTATGATGTACAGACACTGATACGATCAGTTGTTGCTTGTTTTGTGTATGTGCAGATTTGGCACCTCGTGGGCGCGAGGTGAAGTTGTACAGACTGCCAGTGCAGCCAGAGGTGAGGCCACCACGTGGAGAGAGACGCGGACGGGATGAGGCTGCGGGGTGATCTGCAGATCCAGCGAGACCGGCGAGGAGGCGCCGACTTGATGACCTTGGTACGGGGCCATCTCATGCTCCTCTGGTGGCAGCCGGAGGGGAATTGGATGATATACTCCATTGGTTTGAGACGGTGTTTCGAGACGTGCCTGAGGGCATGTGGATCTGAATCCAGGACGAGGAGTTCCTGGAGCAGTGCATCGGGTTACCGCCACCATGGCGGTCAATCATGCGGCGAGCAGCTGTGCTGGCCGCAATGACTAGTGGACGCCTGCCGCCGGGGCAGGAGGGTCCTGCAGGTGCTCCACCACCACCTCCTGGGGCAGGTAGGGGTGGGCCACCACCTCCTCCTGAGGGAGGGGAAGTTGGGGGTGCGATAGAGGCCCCCTGATTGTATTGTATATTGTTTTTTGATAGGTTGGTGAGCCAATTTTTTGTACCAAGATGCGGCACGGGACTGTGGGCCGATGTATATTTTTTGTATGTAAACATTCGGAGGGCTAGAGAGGCCGATATATATATATGAGTATACATATTTTTGAGATCCAAATGTGGTGTACATGTGTTTTGGTTTTGATGATGATGATGTCTATTTTTCCTATATGCTGTGACAGGATGTATGAGATGTTTATGTCTGTGTAGCTTGATGTGATATATGTCAATCTAACACCATGTTAGCTATTTCATCTGTTGTTTGATTCAATTCTCTTGGAATATGTGTAAATGTAATGGAATCAAAATGTCGAGATAATAATCTAACCTGCAGGTATTTGCGAAAGAGGCACGGATCGCGTACATGGTACACATTGTTGAGCTGGAGAACGACTAGCTGGGAGTCGAGGAAAACGTTAAGGTGACGAATATGATGATGCTAGGTGTCGGTCAGGAGGCCAATGACAATAGTGTATTCGGCTTGGTTGTTGGTTGCTGGTCCCAAACATATGCCGCTTGAATGTAGCATTTCATGTGATGGGGTGTAGAGAGCCCAAGCAGCCGAAGCGATATTTTGTGTCCAACGGCTGGCGCCGTCGACGTAACCAATGTGGTAAGCTGGTGGAGGAGTCATCTGTCAATAGCACAAAGGATAGTTTAGACGAGAGGGTAGGGAAAAAAAAAATTAAAAACACTAAACAAGAAAAAATAACCTAAAGTAGCATGACTACTTCTAAGCATAAAATTTCTTGAGGTATAACCCATTGACGGGTTCCTTGAGTGAGAGGCCTTCGGGGGAGGCTAGGATGTATGCGCCTTTGGTGAGGCAATGTTGGATGATGTAAGGGCCGTGCCACAGTGATTCGAATTTGCCATGGCCAAAGGTATCATGGGCGATATCATAGGCCAGAACGAGGTCGCCTTCTCGGAATGAACGAAGGTTGACATGGCGATCAAAGGTAGCTTTGGATCATTTTTTAGCTGCCTCGTTGTTATGTAATGAAGATCGGCGATCTTCATCCAGTGACTCCAAGTTCAGCAAGCGCTGCTCCATTGGAGCAGTCTCAGGTAAAAGTTCAATTGCGGTGCGGAGAGTGGGTATTTCGCACTCGATGGGAAGAGTTGCCTCTACCCCGTGGACTAAATGAAATGGTGTGAAACCCGTAGCGGTCTTGACGGCTGTTCAGTAAGCCCATAGCGTGGAAAATAACATATGATGCCAATTGGTTTTATGTTTATTAACCGTGCGTTGTAACATGGTTTTGAGGACTTTGTTTACCGCCTCGACCTGTCTGTTTGACTGGGGGTAATATGGTGAGGCAAACTCGTGAGAGAAGCCTAACCGAGATGAGAGTTCGACGAAGATCTCATTCTCGAAGTGTTTCCCATGGTCGGAAACAAGTTGGAGTGGTACACCAAAACGTGATATGACGTGGTTAAAGAAAAAACACGCTGCAGTGTCAGCGGTGTTGTTGAAAGTGGGCATAGCTTCGACCCATTTGGTGAAGTAATCGACGGTGACCACAATGTATTTGTGACCATTGCTGGAGGGGGGATTACAATTCATAAAGTCAATGCCCCATTTACAGAAGGGGCCTGCAGTGATGACCGAGTGAAGGAGAGCGGGGGGGGCTCGGGCTTTGTTGGCATAGATTTGACATTGCTCACATCTTTTTACGGCATGAATGCAATCATGAAAAAGGGTAGGCCAAAAGTAACCAGCCCAGATAATCTTTTGCGTGGTGGAGATACCGGAAATATGGCCCCCACATGCACCGCTGTGGCAGTCGTTTAAGACTCTGCCATCCTCGTCAATAGTCAGGCAGCGACAAAGAATGGTGTCGACGCCTCGCCGATATAGGATGTCACCAATGAGGAGATAGCGGGGGGCCTGATGGTGAATGCGTTGACGATCATCTCGTGATAAGTGATTACCGAACTTTTGAGTTCGTAGGTAGATGAGAAGGTCTCCATACCAAGGATCATCCAAAGCGATGTAAAAGAGATGTTCGTCAGGAAAGTCAGTATTGACGGGGGTACTGGGTATGTCAGAGGGAAGAACCGTGACAAGTTCGGCAAGAACGAGGGCCTTCTTACTCTTTGGTGTCGAGAACTCGAGGTCGTACTCCTGAAGGATAACGATCCATCGAGCAAATTTGTCGTTAACTTGGCAACGACTGAGCAAATATTGCATAGGGTTGGAATCTGCGATGACCTTGGTGGTGCGAAGCAGAATGTAATGATGCAGTTTCTGAACTGCAAGGACAACTGCTAGAGCAAGTTTCTCTTCATGTTTGTACTTCAGGGGAGGACCGGAGAGGTTCTTACTGATGTAGTAAATGACATGTTCACGATTGTCGTCTCTGAGCTGGACGAGGACGTCGGGTACTGATACAGCTGATGTTGATACGTAGAGGATGTAGTCGCGACTGTAGTCTGGTGCACTAATCAAAGGTGCATTGGAAAGTGCTGTTTTAAGATCGTCAAACGACTGTTGGGCATAGTCGTCCCAATGAAAAGGGATGTCCTGACGTAGTAAGCGAAGGAAACC
>CBVK0103882120.1:0-10560 GCA_900067695.1 Picea abies | reverse complement strand
ATCAGCTTCTCAAAATCACACTTTTGAAGATAGTACGCAGGCTGCATATATATTGTTCTACGGAAATGCTTGGTTTCCGCAGGTTGCATTCAGTCTGACTGCGGACTTTCCGCACTGTGTTAATGGTCAGGGTGCGGAAATGTTTCTTAAGCGAGAAAATGAATAAGTTCTCGATCCTTCTAGAAGGAATCTTCTAGAAGGATGAGTTGGAGTTCGAATGGTTGGCAAATTAATGAATCTCCAGATATCTTGGGATTACATTCTATCCAAGTAACTAAACAATCTTTTCCTATATATTGAAGGGATGATTCATGGAAAGGGTTAAGTGGAAAATTAGCAAGAGTAAGATATTGAAGAATAGGTGAACCATTGTATGGAGAATTGCTGCTGCAGCAAATAGAGACAACTACAAGGTTATCACAAGTAGTGGAGGTTCTTCATGCATGATGAGCAAATGTGTGTGTGTCAAAGCTAGAAGCCGTTGAAAGGGGATCTACGACATCAAGGCTCAGGTTGTATATTTCTATTTCAGTTAATATAATACATGAGTATGTCCTTTTCCCATAATGATGATATCATCTTATTACATGATTCCTTGATCACATGTATAATCTAGAGTTTTGAATATATTAATGTCTTTGCTGTGATTGGTTTGTGTTGTTGTGATTGGACGACGCAAGAGCATTGTGGAAGAGCGAGGATCAACAGAGATAAGGAGAGCTTTTATAAAGTAAGTAAATCATCCTTCTTCTCTTGTCCATTCAATACTTTAGAACTAGGGAAAGAGTAGTATTCTCTCACTGTTTGTTCCAGATCCAGGTGGATCTGGGGAGATTGGTCTGTGTCTGCACTCACGAATTTATCCCAAAACAAAATTGGCGACCGTACTGGGGAAATCATCCCTTAGTTATTTTTGGTTTCTTGATTCTTTGTGGCCATTTGCTCCTATTGCCTTTTTCTTCTGTTTTGTAAACTTCTAAGTCTCAAGGATACCCTGAGACACCTTCTGGGTTACCAATCCAATTTGGATTGTACTTGATTTTGAAATTTTTTTCATATTTTCAGAGATTTCCGCACTGTGATTGTTGACAGTCTGCGGAAAGTCTGAGTTTCCGCACTTTGCATACATAGTCCAGTGCGTAAAGTACGCAGTCTGCACGTAATTAGACTGCGGAAATCTTATTTGCCCGCACTGTGTCCAAGGCTTGCTTGCGGAAAGTTTTTTGAAAATTTTTGAATTCAAGTTTTGATTTTCCCAATAGCTCAGTAAGGTTGATTCAACTCTTTTTGACATCTCATTTCATTGGTTTACATATCTTTTGCTTTATTTGCTTGCTGGATCAGATTTAGGTTTTCCAGGCTTGTATTGCTTTGATTTCTTGACTTTCATCCTTTGACCTTTATTGACACTTTTCTTTTCTTTGATTACTGGGATCGAATGTGTGATACTGGTCAGAGATTAGGGATTGATTGAAAGTTAAGAGTTTAATGTTTCTTATTTGCTTGTTGTTTCAAAAGAACGATTTTTATTTGCATTAAGAAACCTTTGGTTTGCTTTGTGTTCTTACTATCATTGAAAGTTTTGGTTGGGGTTTTCATTGATTGTTTGATATTGATGATTTGATTTTCTTTTCTTTGTTATCAAAGTTCTTCTTGGAAAGTGAACCATTTGTTTTCTTTCAAGTCTTTTGTTTTTGCTTTTATTGCAAAACTTTGAAAATCAAATTTGTAGAATTTTAGAGCTTTGAAGTTTTGAAAAGGATATTCGGAAAAATTTTCATTGATAATTGATTATTTGCGTTGACGTTTAAAAGGAAATTGAGAATTGCATATATATTATAGTGTTTGCATTGGAATTGGAAATCGTCTTCTCTCTCCCATAATTAGGATTCATTGAATGAAAAGATTATATTTCTTCATATCCTTGCATTGATTGGGTCAGAGTCACACATCATTGAGTTTCACTTCCATTACCTGTGAGTAAATAACAGCCATTAAAACTTTGCGTAATAATAAAATTGATCTAGTAACTCTTTTCTAGGGCTCATTTCACCAACATATAGCTAGGCTAGCGCTTTGGATTAGGAAGAGAGAAACACTCTCCAAAGCTCAAAAACACACATTAGTATCTTGAGAATAGGGAGTGTAAAATTCCATTGGCCGCATATTGTCCTGGGAATCCCTTCTAACACAAGGGTCAAGCATTAGGTCGCATTGGTGTTGGCAGAGATACTAACCTGCTTTGTTGACATCGGTGTAGAGATTGCACGTATTACGGGGATCACTCCGAGGTATACCCACAATTATGAGTGGAAGCCTTTGAGTTGATTTCGGGCTCGATACCCTGCCCTTGCGTGTGGATCGGACTGACGACTGTTTCCCCAGGCAGTACTGTTGTCTGTGGTATCCTTAGTGGCTTTTCTCTCTAGGTACTTACCTAAGGTGACTGTGAAGGGGAAAGTCTTCACGGTACCTGGAATTGACGTTGACCAAACTCACTCGGGCTCCTTGGAGGGTAAATCCACAATTACTGCGTGGAAGATTGCACCAAGGCGTAAGTCTGTTAAGCAGGTCGTCAACGTAACTTTTCCACCCTAGCCCCGCTCCTTCTCGTCTCGTTGTTGCGATGTTGGATTTCATCACCAACTAGTGGCTCCGGAATTAGAAGGTATTGTTTGCTTGGTGATTGCTTTTAGATTTTTGTTTACTAGTGTGTGCTGTTTGATTCTCATAGTTGACTATAGGATTTTCGTTGGGGAGTTGGATAATTGTTTACAATTGCTCCCCCGCGACGTTCACGTAGGATGCAAGGTTTGTCTCCGGAACATCCGGAAGGCTCACACCCTTTACATCCAGACACACCTGAGGGCACCCCAGAGGATTCTCCTCGTCCAGGTGAAATCCCTATTGTTCCTTTATCACACGTGGACATCAGTGACGTCCCTGAAGTTTTTTCGCCACCTCCTAGAGTCGAGCGAACTGATTCTCTTGAAAATCCTAGCATTCATAATACCATAGAGGATTATCACATTCGTCGTGGTGAAAGACCTGAAGGACGATTTCATCTTTCTCGTGATGATCTTCCACCTCCTGAGTCAGCTGCTGGACCTTCTTGGTCAGGAGATTTCCATCGAGTTTTGTTTGGTGATTCTGAACCTCCTGAATCTCCCGTTTGGGAATTAGAAATTACACCAGCCACCACTACTTATCGTTTTATTTTACCTCCTGAGATGGCTCATCTTGCGAACACTACTACGGTTCAAACCGGGATACCGGCAACCACTCTTGCCTCGATAAATACCCAGAGAACTCCGGTAACTAATCCAATTTTACCCCCTGGTTATCAAGCATTGAATCCTGCGTTTAATGTTCCACATTCAACACCCCCACAAACTCCTGCTGGTTCTCCAGGTGGTCCTCAGTTTCCTGGGCATCCTATTCCTGGTTTTATACCGACTCTCCCTCAGTTTCCCGCTGGCATTGTTAATCCAAGTGGTACTTCACCGCCTGTTGCACCTAATGTCCAAATCCCTCCTGGTGGACAGAGTAGTACAGTTCATTTTCCCAGACAAACCATCGTGACTACCCAACCTCCGGTTGGCACCCAATTTCCGGGAGGAAATGTCCCTTTGATAGGGGGACCACACTCACCTTTAGGACAAAAAATCCCTCCTGCTTTGGCCCAGTATTGGACTCAACTTTTACAAAATGTTCCTCAAAACCTTGGGGGGCAACCAACTATCCCCACCCAAGGCCAACCTTATCCAGGGGTGACTAATCCTATTTGGGGTTCATTTCAGTCTACACCACCCCAGGTCCCTACTCAGACCCAAGGTTACAATCCTTGGGGTTATTACCCTATTCACCCACCACAAGGACAACCGGGATCCTCTCTCTGGGGGCAGACCACATATGCACCTACTGGTTTACCGACAGGGCTTCCACCCCAAAGTCACCAGTACCCCCAGGTGAATCGGCAATTACCTTTTCTGGCCACTTTGGATTTGCCAGACCTGTCTAGGATTTTGAATGATCCTATTCGTCATTCTCCCCAATGGCCGGCTATTCCTGCAAAGCTCCCATCAGATATTCCGAAATTTGATGGGAAGGCGGGAGATGACCCAAATAATCACGTCATGACTTTCCATTTGTGGTGTTCGTCTAACTCTTTGATGGACGACTCCATTCGATTACGTCTTTTTCAACGCACTCTTACAGGTGCTGCTGCAAAGTGGTACATTGAATTGCCACAGGGCTTCTTTTCAGATTTCAATACTCTTGCCATGGCCTTCCTCACTCACTACCAGTTACCGATCCGTTACGATACTGGAACTGAAATTTTAACCTCCTTCAAACAAGATTTTGGCACTCATATTTCAGATCACATTCATGAGTGGAGAAGGAGGCGACGTCTTATTAAACTTGAACTTCCAGATCAGCTACTGGCCGAGTGGTTTACAAAATCATTTGTAAACAAAATTGCTAAAGATATCGCCATGGGTGGTGTTGTCACCGAAGAACAGGCCATTAGTCGTGCTCAATATCTAGACCTTGTTTATTCACAAACGGGCACTTTGTACGACTTACTACCTGATTTACCTTGTCCGGGTACTTCCAGCACTTCTACTGCTCCAGTTGCTTCACACGCAGCTGATGGTGTGATTGGGACTACTCAAGCCCATTCACATTCTGTATCTACTACAACCCCCAAAACCAATACTTCTAATGTTCAGAATGCTCAGTCTTCTGCCCCTCCCGCCGGTAAAACCTCTGAAGTGAACGTTGTTCAAACTACACCGACCGGTAAAAATACCAAAAATAGGAAGGGGAGAGGCAAGACTAAGGAGGGTAAAAACGCTAATCAAAATGAGCAAACCAAAACCCCTCCTGTTGATGATAGGGATAAACGCAAACCACATTATCCGTGCCTTATGTGTGGTGACGATCACTACACAAAGGATTGTCCACGGCGTGCCGAAGTTCATAAGTTCCTTCAATCTACATCGAAGCCTTCTACTCCGACAGTTTTGTCTCAACCCTTCCCGTCTCAACAGCAAGCTTCGTTGGTCATTCATGATCAACCTTCTACATCTACGCAGTCTTACGTTTTGATGTGTACTGCTGACTCGAGAAAAGACATTGTTACACTTACTACTCGAGCTAAAGACTATACTCCTTCTAAGGAGAAGGTGGATAACACACCTCCCGATTTGGTATCTACCTCTCCGCTGAATCCATCTACGACCGGTCCTCTTCATCTCGAAAGACCGAACCTTGACACAGTTATACGACCACCCCCCAAAGGTGTCGTTAAGAAGTCGGCATTCAATCCTCATGCGCGTGCGGCTCAGAACTACAGTATTGTGGAAGATCTGGCCCAAGCCCCTTCAGCAATGTCGACCCTCGAAGTCCTTCAGTCCTGTCCAGCACAGAGAAGGGCACTGTTGAAAGCTATAGGTGGAATCGATCCAACGGATGAAAATTTGATAGTCTTTGACTTGAACGAACATGTTCCGAGGTTACCCGCACAACTGGCATTCCAAATACAAGTTATTGTCGCCGACAGGAGCATTTGTCGGACAGTTTTTGATGAGGGTGCTTCTACTTGTGTCATGTCTTTTCCTTGTTGGAAAGCCATTGGCTCTCCACCGTTAACTGAGTCACAAAATACATTGCGAGCCTTCAATGGCTCTGGTTTTAAACCTTATGGTGTTCTGCCGTCGTTTCCTATCACTCTTGGTGGTAAAACCGTCCAAGTAGAAGTCGAGGTCTTTGATACTCCTCTGGATTATAATCTTTTACTTGGTCGAAGTTGGGTTGATCCTATGCGGGCCGTTGTGTCCACCCTTTTCCGTGTCCTACGATTTCCTCACCAAGGTAAAGTGGTCACGATTGATCAACTTTCTTTTTTCAACACTGATACTCGTACGGGCAACGTGCCTTTCATTACGAACACCCCTGAGGGTTATGAGAATGTTGGCGTCGGTCTTCTAAAAGATTCTTCATTAATGGGTACTTTTCCCATACCACCACCACCACCCAATATTTCTAACCTGTCAGTTGCATCTATTCACATGATCTCTACTGTGCCTCGTGAACTTTCAGTCTTTGCTGACCCTTGGATTGTACCTAAACCTGGAGATCATGCTCATTTCGACAACGTTATGCCGTTAAGTCCGATTGAGTCCAATTACCAAGCTATTCAATCGGCAACCCTTCTTACTGATTCTTTAGATAAGTTGTCTCCTGATCCTTTCCGAGTAGTTTTTCCTACTGACGAGATGATCATGTCCGTCATAGAAGACACTCCTTGGGATGATGGACATCATCGTTCCATCTTGTTTCTCGAACAACAAAATCTGGAGAATTACCAACGGATTTTGACTCCGTCGACCGTTGTTGTTGTTACAACCATTCCTAGATCTCTACGAGATGTATTCGCTGAAGGAAATTTGAGTAACATTTCACCCACGATAACCATAGATATTTCCATAAAACCTGGGATAGTCGAGAATGTTCATATTGGAGCCTCGTGTTCACCGGACGAAATCATTGCTTACACATCATTATTTAAAGAATTCCGTGATATTTTTGCCTGGAGTTACGAGGAAATGCCAGGTATTGACCCCTCGATTATGGTTCATGAAATTAAGACATACCCTGGAGCCAAACCCATTCGACAGCGTCTCCGCCCTGTTCATCCACGTAAAGCCGCAGCCATCAAGCTTGAGGTTGAACAATTACTTAAAGCCGGTTTTATTTACCCTGTGGCCTTGACAGAGTGGGTTTCAAACCCTGTGCCGATCGATAAAAAAGGTGGCAGTATTCGTGTTTGTGTAGATTATAGGGATATCAACAAGGCTTGTCCTAAGGACAATTTTCTGACCCTTTTCGTCGATCAGATTGTCGATGACTGTGCCGGCAGCGAAATCTTTTCTCTCATGGATGGATTCTCCGGCTATAATCAGATCAATATCTCTCCTGAGGACCAGCACAAAACCGCTTTCATTTGTCCTTGGGGTACTTTCGCTTACCGTAAACTTCCTTTCGGTCTGAAGAACGCTGGTGCTACGTTCCAACGAGCTATGTCCTACACTTTCCACGATATTAAGCATATCATCCAACCTTATTTGGACGATTTACCTGCTCATTCTCTACGTCGGGTTGATCATCCTATGCATCTCCGAGCCATTTTCGTTCGTTGTCGTTTCTATCGCATTCGTTTAAATCCACATAAGTGTGTCTTTTGCGTAGAATCTGGCCGTCTCCTTGGTTTTATTGTTTCATGGCATGGGATCAGGGTGGATCCCATCAAGGTTGAGGCGATTCTTAATCTCCCTCCTCCTTCTTCCTTACGCCAGTTACAAAGTTTGCAAGGGAAAGCAAACTTTCTTTGTCGGTTCATCCCGAACTATGCCGAGATTACTCGCGGTTTTACACATCTTTTGAAGAAAGGTTCTGAGTTCGTATGGGATAAAACTGCTAATGATTCTTTCGAAGCCTTGAAGTTATCCCTTACCAAAGCTCCTCTTCTGTTTCCTCTGGATTACAGTTGTGATTACTTTCTTTATCTAGCTGCGTCCGAGTATACCATTGGTATGGTCCTCGTTCAAGAGGATGATAACCACGATGAACATGTTATCTATTACCAGAGTCAAAGTTTGACTTCTACAGAGATTAAATATCAACATGTTGAGAAACTGGCCTTGGCTGCTGTTCAAGCAGTTCAACGTTTTCGTCACTACATTCTTGCCAGGAAAACTACTGTGATTTCTCACTGTAACCCCATGCAACATATTTTGACTCGTCAATTGCTGGGGGGAAAGTACTCCAAATGGATTGTTATTCTCCAGGAGTTCGATTTGGAGTTTGATCGAGCCACATCGAAGAAGTCTCTAGTTTTCGCTGAGTTGATTTGTGATTTTCCCCACACTGCAACGGAAAAAGTAGCAGTTGATTCGTTACCCGACGAGTCACTTTTCCTCATTGCTACCAACGACATTTGGTATGGAGATATCATTATTTATCTCCAAACTCAAACTTTCCAGCCTGAGTTGTCCAGTGTTGAACGACGTCGTGTTCGTTATCAAGCCCGTAATTACATTATTCTCGGCGATACTCTTTATCGTCGAGGGGTTGATTCTGTGTTCCGACGTTGTTTGACCTTTGACGAAGCCGAGAGAGCTTTGAATGATTGCCACTCGGGAGCATGTGGCGGTCATATGTCTGGGTATGCTACTGCTCAGAAAATCTTATGTGCAGGATACTTTTGGCCTTCCCTGTTTAAAGATTGCATCACTGCTGTTCAAAAGTGTCATGCGTGCCAGGCCTATAATCAAAAGATTCGGTCACACCCTGCTCCACTTCATCCTGTAGTCTCCGTAGGTCCGTTCGCTAAATGGGGCATTGACTTCATGACCTGTCACCCTCACTCGGCCGGGGGGCATGGATATATTATCGTAGCTGTTGATTATTTTACGAAATGGGCCGAGGCGATGCCGACATTTGATAATACTGGGAGGACTGCAGCACTTTTTCTTTTTAACCATGTCATTACTCACTTTGGTGTTCCTCAGGCTATCATCACTGATCACGGTAGTCATTTTAGAAATAATATGATGTCTGAACTAACGGAGAAGTTGGGCCTTCGCCATGATAGCTCAACGCCCTATTATCCACAGGCTAATGGCCAAGTTGAAGCCATTAACAAAGTTCTTATCACTATGATTAGACGGATGATAGGAATCCATAAAAATAGCTGGCACACAATGTTATTTTCGGCATTGTGGGCGTATCGGACGTCAGTTAAGTCTGCCACAGGTTTTACACCTTTTCGTTTAGTATATGGCATGGAAGCCATTCTACCCATAGAATGCGAAATTCCATCTTTGAAATTAGCCGTAGAACTTTTACCAAATACTTCTGCTGAAGAAGAACGTCTGTTGTATCTAATGCGATTAGACGAAACCCGCCGTGATGCTACCTTGGTAATCGAAGCTCAGAAAAAACGTGTTAAGGCACAATACGACAAGCATGTTAAACCTCGTGTCTTTTCCGAAGGAGATCTTGTTCTTTTATATGAACAAGATAAGGATGTCTTAGGTGCTGGCAAATTTGAACCAATGTGGCGTGGGCCTTATATTGTTAGCAAAGTTTTGGCAAAGGGGGCATATGAGCTAATAGATTATGATGGGATACCTTTGAGTGAACCCAGAAATGGGTTATACTTGAAGAAATATTATGCATAAGTCATTTGTGCATAACACACTTGTATTTTTATGTATCATACTGAGTGTGTGTGATTACTTTTAAGCTTTTCGATATTTGGTTTTTTACCCTTACGATTACGTTGTGTTTGATTGTCAGATGTCAGAGTTTTCACTACCTTATGTTGGCTTCGCTGACGGCGCTAGCCGTAGTACTCAGAACCTAGCTTCTGCTGCCTGGGCAATCTATGCCCCAACGAATGAACTTATTTCTCTACGAGGTGTATGTCTAGGGCGAGCAACCAACAACATAGCAGAGTATAGCGCCGTTATTGAGTTATTGGTTGATGCTATCTCTCTTGGAATCCGTCGTTTGGTTGTGCGACTTGACTCGCAGCTAGTGGTGCTACAGCTAAGTAATGTCTATTCTATTCGAAGTCCTACATTATTAAGAGTTTATTTGCGGATTCGCCTCTTGGAAAGACATTTTGATTACATAGACTGTCAACACATTCCAATAAATCTTAATACATTAACCGATGCGTTAGCTAATTATGTATTAGATAGACATTTGAACAATTTATAAATCAAACACATGTACACAAATGTAAAGTAAGCCGATAACAACCATGTATATATATATATCAATCAAAAGTGTTTATTACAAAATGTGTCCGAAGACCAAAAAGATCAAAAATGGAAGCTCATGGCTTCTACATANGTGTCCGAAGACCAAAAAGATCAAAAATGGAAGCTCATGGCTTCTACATACTGATATCATGACATCAATGATGTTCACGATAGCACACTAAAGCCCTAGCTACCCTGCGAAGCAAACGTCCCATAGAGGTAGGAACTCCCACAGTATGACGCTGATCATTCTGTGGGACCTCATCCAAAGACATGTCTGGAATATCATGCATCAAGCCCTCTAGATTTTGCTCCACAATCAGGTAATCTGCAGCATGCTGAGGGGCTGGAACTATCACTTCTCCTCGCCACTGTACAGGAGAGCTCCCAGCTGGTCTGTGGGCTCCAACATCTGTGTTATCAATACATTGTGGTGTTAGTCTTCGACAATGTAATAAACTCAAAAACATTTCATATCATTAAAATACAAAAACATTTAAAAACTCAAAAATATGGTGACCTTCTTACCAATGTTTCCCCAATGTGAACCCTCAGGAAGAGCAAGGTCAGGATCACCTCGGAAATCCAGGCCAGCATATGCACAGTCCTCAATCATCACCACCTAGTTTCGGAGCCAATCGAAAAAATGATCGTCATATCTGACAATCGGTCCTGCTACATGCCTCGCCATGAGCTGGCACCATGTGAGATCGGAAGAGCGGTT
>CBVK0103882109.1:0-12352 GCA_900067695.1 Picea abies | reverse complement strand
TAAAGCCGACATAATTAAAAGAAAATTACTAATCTAAATTACAAATAATGGCCTAAGACGACATAAATAAAATAGCATTACTAATCTAATATGCCCCAATTAAGGGGTAATGAGCCAACATTAGGGCTTAACAGCCCCAGAGCCCCCGATAAAAAAAAACGCTAAATTTGAAATTCAAACGGGATTGCTATGGGACAATAAAAGTGCAATGTTCAGCCAACCAGCTCGATTCCACCTATCAATTTGTATATCGCGGAAGTTTGGGTGTTATTTGTAGGAGACAGAACAATAGAGACTCTATTTTCAGCGCGCGAACCCGGGAACCCACGATCCAAAAACTGCCTAAGAATGGAATGAGGGATCCACATATGATGTATAAAATCTCATTCCATACTTTATATAGAGACTATGTCCAAAATTCTGCGTGTCAATTTGTATATCTCGAAAGTCTAGGTGCTATTTGTAGGACACAGAACAATAGATACTTAATTTTCAGCCCACCAGGTCCCAAACCCGCGATCCAAAAAGTGCTTAAGTATGGAATGAGGGATCCTTATATGTTCTAAAACACTATCAATTTGTATATGGCGGAAGTCTGGGTGCTATTTGTAGGAGACGGAACAATAAAGACTCTATTTTCATCCCGCCAGGCCACGAGCCCACGATCCAAAAAATTCCTAAGTATGGAATGACAGATCCACATATGCTGTATAAAATATCATTCCATACTTTATATAGACTATGTCCACAAGTCCCCATGTGAATTTGTATATCATGAAAGTCTAGGTGCTATTTGTAGGACACAGAAGTCTAGGTGGTATTTGTAGGACACAAAACAATAGATACTTAATTTTCAACTTGCCAGGTCATGAACCCACGATCCAAAAAGTGCTCAAGTATGGAATGAGGGATCCGCATATGTTCTAGAACACTATCAATTTGTATATCATGGAAGTTTGGGTGCTATTTGTAGGAGATGGAACAATAGAGACTCTCTTTTCGGCCCGCCAAACCACGAGCCCGCAATCCAAAAACCGCCTAAGTATGGAATGAGGGATCCGCATATGCTGTATAAAATCTCATTCCATACTTTATATAGAAACTGTCCACAAGTTTGCGTGTGAATTTGTATATAGTGGAACTGTAGGTGCTATTTCTAGGACATAAAACAATGGATACTTAGTTTTCATCCCACTAGGCCACGAACCCGTGATCAAATGCAATGTTCAGCCAAGCAGCCCGTAGGTCCTCCTGTCAATTTGTATACCGTGGAAATATGGGTGCTATTTGTAGGACACAGGACAATAGAGACTCTTTTTTCAGCCCACGAGGCCGCTAACCCATGATAAAAAAAGTGCCTAAGTATGGAATGAGTTTTTTTTATATTGCTCGTTTGTGGAAATACTTTTATATCACTCGGTCAACCAGATTGTGCAAACTTTCTCCTCTAATTAAATTCTACAATATAAATATTTAACAGTAATAATTTAGCGCAGGTCAGGTTTTGAATTTATATATCGTGGTATTGTTAGTGCTATTTGTAGAGCGCAGAATAATAGATGCCCAATTTTCTTCCCTCCAGCCTAAGAACCCCCGATCCAAAAAGGTGGCTAATTATGGAATTAATACGAAATCGCTAAGGACAAAAAAAATGCAATGTTGAACCAACCAACCCACAAGTCCACCTATCAATTTGTATATCGCGGAAGTGTAGGTGCTATTTGTAGGACACAGAACAATAGAGGCTCAATTTTCAGCCCACTAGGCCGAGAACCATCATCCCTTCACGTGCCCTCGGTATATCTTCGCTCGACTACTTTTCATTCTTTGGTATTTCTTGGAATCAGTTTCTCCATTGCTACTTCCTTTGTACTTGTTTCTAGATATGAAATAATTAAGCTTTAATGCTAGTAGCTATCCTGCAACAACCGTTAAAACTGTCATTAATGTCTGGAAGTCCGGAGAAGATTTGTCATTAGTACGAATTAAACTAATATTTTCCCACAAGCATGTTATCCTTTCCAAGTATTCATTTCAAAGGCCATGCAATATTTTTTTTGTGTGTGCCGAGGGGTTGGTGCTTTTAAGAAATTTCTGATTCTTAATCTCTTTTCGTCGTCACCGCCACATTCGCACTTTTTTCTAATTGTGCAATTAGTGAGCTGTGATGGTCACAGCTCATTCTGCATGAACCTTGGAAATTGTCATTGATCAACGAAAGGCTCGAGGAGATGTTCCATTGATATGAATTAAACCATAATTTGTGGAGGCTTATATTATCCCTCCCCGATTTTCATTTCAAACATCGTCTTGACCAAACAAAAATTCTAAATAACTTATGGAAGTAGTTCTCTCCACACACAGTAAACACATTGGGGCATAATGGCTAGAGGTTCCACTATTCTAGGGCATATTCTTACTATTCATCTCCCTCCACCTAGGAGCAAAAAAGGAGACGGTCCCTTGGTACACCGAGAGATATATTTCAAGCCAAAAAATTCAATTGCAACCTTGGTTGGTCAAAGAACTTGCCCAGTTGCAGTCATTGCTATCGCAGAAGTTGATGCCATGAATTCTGAGCCGTAAGAAGATGATATGATGGAAAATGATACGAAAATGGATGATGGAAATGCAAAGAATCTTCCCACTCCTGTGCCCAAATTGAAATCAACCATAATGAACGGACCTTCCCAGCTCAGTGATCACAGTCATGAAAACACCAAATGGAGTTTTAGAAAAGAAACTGACGGTGAACGCAACAACCACTTTGCACCACGAAAGTAGGAATTCGAGAGTTCCAAATTAGTTTGTTTTGTGCATAAGAGTTTCAGTGTAAATAAATGATATGTTGATGCTCCCAGAGATATATTTCAAGACAAAAAAATATTGTTTAACATTTTCGAGCATCAGGTCCAAAACTCTCACTCTTGCCACGCATTTTCCTACTAGTCATCTCCTTCTGCCCAGAATGGACTAATTTGGGCCTCTGCAATTTCACGTGCAAGCTGTGCTACTGGATTTTTTTGGACTATGCAGAAGAGGTTTCAGCTAAGGGCTATTCCACTTTCCCTGCAACCATTTTCGTCTTCTTTCTGAGAAAAATCTTCTGAAAAATATCAATTTTAGTAGAGGATGATTCATTGATGAGAAAACTCCAAGGATCTTGCATACTGCGGAACCCGTGCCTATGTTTGTCGCAGATACCTTCAATGTTTTGGCCCGAAGAACTGGGTCCAATTTCTAAGCATAGATGTACAGCACATGGTGTTTTTCTTATTTTTTATTTTAAATGGATTTTCTATTAAAAAAAATTTTCCTTGGACTCTTCGTTGCTGCCTCTTTTCTAAGTTTAACGCATGTTCTAATTGGCATGGTTCAGTTCTCTCGTACTTCTTCGATCTTGTGTTTACTAATACCAATATACAATGTTGCAGCAAAATCGTTATTCTTGTTTCTAGACATGCAATTATTAAGTTTTATTGCTAACAACCCATAATGAAATAAGTTTAATACTTGAGTTAATATGTTGCACTGATGGTAGAATGTATCAAGAACATAGTTATACGTACACGTTCCAATAAAATCTAATCTTCCACGAAGCATTTGCTGGAAATTAGTAGAAAATGAAATTTAGTGGTCAAGTTGATATGTTACAGTCATAGAATAATGTATCAAGAACATAGTTGCAGGCATACATTGCAATAAAATGTAATCTTCAACAACACATTTGCTGACAATTAGTAGATCATGTTTTTGCAACGATGGTGCTTCTTTGAAACCAATTCGCGCTTACGAAAACTGCCTTTCGCCTCTTTATTTTCCCACTCTTTTATTCCCTCTAGTTTCTCTTCTTGGTTACTTAATTGTTTTTTCCCGACAATGCGTTGCTCTGCAGCTTCATGGATTCACGCATTTTAATTTCCAACGAACTCTTCCCCTTTCTTTAAATTGACCGTCTACTATTCCCTGTCCCACAACTGGCACCCAGAGTTCCACCATATACAAATTGACAGGAAGAATTGCGCGCTGGTCAGATCAACATTGCAATTCTACTTTTCTGTGACCTCCAAGTAGCATTTGAAGATACGGTATATACAAATTGATAGATATTCAAAATTGCAACTATTCTTAGATCATACACTTTTTTGTATTACAGTCCACCTATCATGCCATTTTCTGTGCTGCACATTTTTGCACTGAAATTTTTTGAGAAAAACAATTTAACCATCGAGTCCTCACATATTTAGTAGAACTATTGTCACCCCATTTTGAAGCCCGTCTATCTACTTTCCATACTTCGCCATTGGTTTGAATTTCTTTGGTGAATTGTTGGTTTGGAGGGTTGAAGAAATATTCAGTTCGTAGTCATTGTTTCCTATATCCGCGCCCCTTTGCAATTAGCAATTTCCATGTTCCATACTTAGCCACTTTGGTGGAATTCCACAGATATACAAACCGATCACTCAACTTCCCCATCATGATCTCTTCAATTTTACACATTTTGCACTCAAAAATTCCAAAACATGAAATTTCATTGTGCAACACTCGACTGTCCTGACTATCCATGTCACCCTTTTTTGAATCTCGTCTGACCGCTTTTCAGATCTTTCCATTCTTTCCTTTCTCTTCTCCCTCTCCGTCACCTTCACACTTGTCTATAATAAAAGAAAATGAAAAGTTATATCTATATATATATATATATATATATATATATATATATATATATATACACACACATATCTTGTTTCTAAATATGGAATTACTGGCATTTAATTGTAACAAGTCATCATGCAGAAACCGTATATATTTTCTTTGATGGGCGAAAGGCTTGAGGACATCTCGTATTCATGCCCATTAAACCAAAATTTGTGGGCGGATTATATTATCCCTTGTGAGTGTTCATTTCAAAATCATGAAATCCCGTTCACATGGCATTCCCTTCGCACGTTCACAAAACCTCCATTCCTTAAATTCTCTTCATCCTACCCACCACATTTGCATTTCTAAATATGAAATAAATAAATTTTACTACTAACAATTCATCATGCACCACCAATACAGGTTTTCATTAATCAGCGAAAGGCTCGAGGAGCTTCCCCATTCAGAAGCATTTAACCAAGATTTAGCAAAAAGTTACATTATTCTCTCTAACAATTCATTTAAACCATCATCTGCAACAAAGAAACCTTCTCATAAACCTATGGCATCAGCTCGGCACCAGTTTTGTGGAGATACAATGAACACCTTTAGGTGTGAGGACCAGAACTTCCATTGGTCCAGGGCATTTTCTTATTACTCAACCCCTACCTCAAAGAACCAAGTAATTTGGACCTATGGGATTGCTCATGCAGTTTGTGTCCTTGAGGTATTTGACTGTAAGGACCTGGTCTCTTGGTGTGCCGATAAATTTATTACAGACCAAAGAATTATTCCACTGCACGACAACTCTTCTGTTTCTTTGTCACCTTAGGTATTCTGTTGGATGCTGAAATTGCTCGAGCCAACATTGACATTCAAAGGAGAAGATTGAAAATAGTTCCTAAAAAAGCATAATAACAGATTGGACCTCTTGCCCCATTTTTTGGAAAGGATGAATCTAGTTCCTGGAGATATTACAAGTATGTAGGTTAGTTCATTTAGAAATCCATTTCGGGAAATTGCCTGGCTGTTTACAAGAATAACGGGATAGGAGTCCACAACTACTATTTCCTGCATGGCTCTTTATATTTTTTATTTCACAGTCAACAAACAAGCCCTTTTTGATTGGGGCAGGTTAATTTCCCATGAAATCTCTTCCCAATTGTCAAGCTACAAAAGGGAAAATAAATTTTATATGTCATCTAATTTAGTTTTTGCAATAGCACATTCTTGTCAATTTCCGCAACTGTCTCTGTCCAAAAATGTCAACTGCGAATTCCACCCAGTAACGTTCTAGTACCAGGCCTTGTGGAAGCACAAGGCTTCCCGCTGTTTTTATGAGGTTTTTAATGGCTTCCTATTTGTTTTCAAAGTTTTGTTGTTAGGATAAAATGCTCCCCGCATATCTGAACAGACAACTATTTTTTTGCACAATAAGGGGACACTCCAACATTTGGATAATTACACTGTCATAAGAATTTTTGGCTCCACGGAACAACCTGATCTCCTTCCATTTCATGTTATGAACATAATTTTTATTGCAGAAGTAGCACGCCAATACAGCTACTGGTTCCATCTATTCCAAAGGAAGAAAACAAAATAGTTCATTCCTCTGCCTTGGAAAATAGGGGAGTTTGTCTTGAGAAACATCAACAAAATTGACGATTTCGCAGCACATTTTATCATCTCCAACCTCAGATATGCTAAAGACATAAGATGATTCGACCCTTGTGATATTTTTAGACAACATTTACAATCACCTGGCCTTGGCGATTTTTTTTTAAATAAACACCTGCCCAAAAATAGAGATAGTGATGGTCCTGCCTCTGATACCGACAACGTAGAGACAGTGCAAAGATGCACTAAATTGTACATGAAACAGGGGAAAGGCCCCAGTGCCAAGAGTGTTCAATCCACAAATACCACTCCAAAACGTATGACATCCCAGAGCATCACTCCAACCACCCATCACAGCAACAAAGAAACCCAGAGTTCTTCAAACGGAGGAGGAGATAACGACCCTCCTCACTCTAAAATTGATAGTTCTCACAAGCTTCCAGTAGAGAAGAAGAGAAAAAAAATGTGGGCCGAGCAGAAGATCCAAAAATTCAGAGTCAGAACATGGAAGTTGACACTGATCTAGATGCCATGTTCCCCTTCCTTGATCATCCCCAAGACGACATCCACCATATCCATCCAATGGACATATCCGTTACCCAAAGTTTTGGCGAAGATGAATCCTTCGTGTTCCAGAGTGTTTTTTTTTATAGCCAGAACAAAAGATTGATATTTGAGAAAAAAAATGTTAAAAAAATCAAAGGAAAATCTCGTTCAGAGGTTGATGTTACCAACATGTGGCCGTCCCAAATCTGTCAACTTCACACCGCGACCAGAGAAACACTTCATGATTCCATTGGACACATCGAGACCCAGAATGCCAAACTTAAGAACCGAGTCAAGGTATTGGAAGACGCTTCCATTCCTATGCCATTGCTTGTCGATCCTTTGGCTATAGCCATGCCTTGCACCCCTGCACCCAATGTAAAATCATGCTCCACCTTGCTCGCATCCTGTAAAGGATATGTGGAGAAAAATATAAAAAAAATAATGCAACTCGTTACCCAAGCATTGAAAAGATCACAAACCATCACTTCCCTTGGAACCAGGGTACATAGCTTGCTCGAGTTTTTTCAAGCCGAATTAAAAGATGAAGAAATTTTTTTTTTAAAAACGATCATCCCTTTTGTCAAGATTGTCAACAATATGATAGAAACAAAAAGAAGAGAAGAAGATCTTCCATCCAAAAACAGGATCGGCCAATTGAATGCATTTTGGAAACAAAAAGTAAATAACCTGTGTCTCATTGTTCAGTCATGTAAACAAGCCATAGTGAAGAAAGATAAATTATTCACAAATCTGTCAAATATAGACTTAACAGGGAAAACCAATGACTTCCAGGACCCCCTCTTAATCACAAACTCCTTGCCCTTAACCAAGAAAGAGTTCGATAAATAGGTTGTTATGTTGAATACCTTGTCTCTAGAAACATTTTACAACATCCTTCAATTTGATCAAGCTCACGTCCATGACTGGCTAGTCAAATATTCAATACAGAATGAGGAAATTCATCAGGCTCTCTCTAATCTTTCTATCGACTTCCAAGAATTAGAAAATGAAATTTTCAACATCAAAATCCAGAATGAGATCAACGTCGCCCCAATGAGAAGCTACATTGAAGAATGGGTCGAAAGAAAATTGAAACAGGCCGCCAACAAAAGACAACAGGCATTTCCCCGCATTCCAATAGTCGTGGAGAACATCCTTGAAACCGCAATCGTCATCGACATCAATGAAACAACATCCACAAGCAAATAGCCAAAGCGCTCATATGTACCCTCACTGTAAGTTTAGTCATTGCATCTTTCTTTGTTTCTTAGCCCGGTTATTCCACTTTCTTAAATACAGATGTATAGACAGACACTTATACCTTTCCATTTATTTTTTTTTCGAGCTATTGCACTCTATCTTCTTTCCACAATCTTGTTTCTTGTACATATTTCTCTAATGGTCCGCGGGAGCCCTAATCCCAGTCTACATGATAAACACATTGAAAGTCCATTTTATATGTAACAGACTTTAATTTTTTGGTATATTTCAAAATTTGCAGTAGTATGTAACAAACTTTCATTTTTTCACATACTTGAAATTAAAAATGCATTTAAATTTTTATAACTCTATTATTATCTTTCCACATTATGTATAACAAATGCATTTGTTTTTTAATATGTTAGACTTTTATTCTTATCCTTCATCAATCTGTATGGCAAATGCATCTACTGTTTTATATGTTACACACTTTTCTTTTTTTATATATTTCCAAATAAATGGTGTTCAACAATGTAAGTGTCATTTACATATACCCCATGTTCACAAATGCATTTAAATTTTTATATTACTTATCTTCTATTAATTTTATGTCATCATATATTTTTATTTTTCACCAGTCCATGTGGAAAATGCATTTAAATTTCCAAATTTAATCTTGCACTGTCAACATATTTTTTACTTTGTTATATACTTTCAAAAAAATTAGCTTTGCTATATAGTTTAAAAAATTAGATCCTACTGTGCCTGCTGATCGTCATTTACTTTTTCCCTATCTTTCGTGTTATACATTTTGCACAACATTTCCCTGATATACATTTTGCACCAAACACTTCATTTCATTTACAATTCGACCTCATTTTCCACACTTTACTTTCTAACCTCCTTGGCAGGGACTGCGCTGCCGCACAACCTTGTTTTTATTATAATTGATTACAATTAGGATTACATTAAGTATTTTTATTTTTATTGATTTTAATTTAATTTATCATAGTGCTATTTATTCACGATTGATTAGATTTAATCTTAACTTATGTGACACTATTAGAATATCATTAAAATAGTTATTATATTACTTTGGATTGTATTAATTATTTATTATGATTGATTACAACTAGTTTACATTTAATTCTTAATTTGTGTAGTTTTTTTTTTTTTTTATGGTTCACTAAATTAATTTGAATTTAATATTAACCTATGTGATATCATTAAGTATCATTAAAATATTTTAATTTACGGTTGACTAAATTAGTTTGATTTAAATTATAACCTATGAGATATCAAAATATTTTAATTTATAGTTGACTAAATTAACTTGATTTTAATTGTAACTTACGGCATATCATTAAATAGTTATCATGTCACGGTATACATTGTTTTAATTATTTTTATTATGGTTAATTATAATTAATTGAAATTTAATTTTTAATTTGTGTAATGTTATTTTTTTCATAATTATTAATTATAATTAATTTAATTTTAATATATGATTAAAATAATTATCATGGATTATGTTAACTATTTACATTATAGTTTATTATGATTAATTCAGATATAATTTTTAATTTATAATACTTGTTCTTTATTGATTATAATTATTTTTAATTGTTCTTTATTGATTATAAGTATTTTTAATTTGTAATGTAAGATTATTTATATCTAATTCTAATCATATTCGGAATTAATTTAAATTTATTTTCAATCTAGTTAGTATAATTGACTTAAATTTAATATTTAATTTATAGGTCCACATAGTAGTAGATTAAATTCATTTTTTAATTTTTAAATATTATTTAAAAATAACAATTTAAAAATAAAATTGGGTTCTTTTTACATTAATGAATTGTTTTTTAATTTAAAACATAGTGAATTTAATGATTTGTTTTTTTAATTTAAAACATAGTGTTGATTAAAGAGACTAGCGACTGCAACAAGCATCCATTTAGGGTTTGATTTAGACCTCCATGGCGACCATTGGAGGAGCGGGCGCTGCTCCCTACTACAATAATGCTCTAAGTTGGAGAAAGGTGCACTCTACCTAGGAACACACCATCAATCCCATATTGGTACAAGGAAACAAAAAGTACATATGGAGTGGGAGGGGCATGAAATGTTGATGTTGCCAAACAAAACATAGATCAAAACATAGATCTTGAGCAACCGAGTTAGGAGCAACCACTTCTTCATGGTTTTTCACATTGGATATTGAAGGCAATGGAAACTCCTAAGTATGAGATCACCATGAAAAACGTAGGAGAATACATAGACTATATGTAGGACCAAGATGTGATTGGTAAGTTCATGGGAATTTAGCCCACTGAAAATCTTTGATTTGGTGGATCAATACGCGCTAGAAACCAAAAGGCCATGTTGATTTGAAACTCGGCTTGAAGGGTTTTTTTACAACCATCTTCACTAACTTTGAAGATCGAGAAAGGGTATTTGAGAATGGATCTTATTTCATTAACTCGGCAGGACTATATATTCGCCTTTGGGTGGAAAAATCCATCCTAGACAAGAAGGACTTCATAGTTGCATCCATTTGGATCAAATTATATTCTCTGCCTCAATATTTTTGGGATGTTGAAATCCTCAAAGGAATTGGAAATTTCCTGGGATATTTTGTTAAGATGTCAGAACTAACCAAGAAAGGTCATTATACTTCATACACTCACATTTGTGTCTATATGAATGTCTCAAAATATTTGTTGGAGTCAATCTATTTGATCTATCAGGACACATATTGTAACTAAACTATTGATTATGAGCATATACATTTACGATGTCAAAAATGCCATGAACATGAACATCTCTTTGAATATTCCATTAAATGTTCTTCTCCCTCAAAAAAAGAATTTTGCACCAAAATATCTATAGGTGGGTGAAATCACGAAGGTGGGTTACACTTTCGTGACAATCGGGTTTCCAAATTTTCGAAAAACCAATTTTCGGCCGAACTAAATAACTTTTTCGGCCGAAAGATAAAAGTTTCGGCCGAACTATTGTTCGGCCGAAAACATAAACGTCAAATCGAACGGATCCATAACCGGGCCCTCGATTTTCGTGTAGAAATTTGGTCGGCCGGATTTTTTTTTCCGGCAATCTTTTTTCGGCCGAACTATTTTTCGGCCGAAACATTATTCGGCCGAAAGAATGTTTCGGACGAAACATAGTTCGGCCGAAAGATGTTTTATATAAGTGCCACACATCGATGGTGGACGGTTAGAAACTTTTTGGGTTGTGAGGCGCTTTGCGAGAGTTTGTGTCGTCGAGGTCGAGGTCTGTGTAGCCGAGGTCGAGGTTGAGGTCGAGCGCTGTGTAGCCGAGGTCGAGGTCTGTGTAGCCGAGGTCGAGGTCGAGGTCGAACGCTGTGTAGCCGAGGTCCGTTTCGCGGTCGTGGGAGAAAATTGGAGGTATTTTGGTTTGCGTTTGCATGTAGTTTGTATAACAGTTGTGTTATATTTGTGTTATATAGTTGCGTTATATTTGCATTATATATATTTGCGTTATATATAGTTGCGTTATATAGGTGCGTTATAGTTGCATTATATTTGCGTTATATTGCGTCATATTTGCGTTATATATTTGCATTATATTGCGTCATATATTTGTGTCATATTTGCGTTATTTGCGTTATACAGTTGCGTTATACAGTTGCGTTATTTGCGTTATTTGCGTTATACAACCATTTGCGTTATACAAATATTTGCGTTATTTGCGTCATATTTGCGTTATACTTGCGTCATACTTGCGTTATACTTGCGTCATATTTGCGTTATACTTGCGTCATATTTGCGTTTATATATTTGCGTTTGTATATACAGTTATATAACCTTTATAACTGTTATATAACCTTTATAACTGTATATAACCTTTATAACTGTTATATAACCTTTATAACTGTATATAACCTTTATAACTGTTATATAACCTTTATAACTGTATATTGCGTTTGTAACTGTATATTGTGTTTGTATATACAGTTTGTATATTGCGTTTCTATATACAGTTTGTATATTTCGTTTGTAACCTTTATAACCTTGATAACCTTTATAACTGTATATTGCGTTTGTATATATGGTTGCGTTTGTATATAATGTTGAGTTTGTATATACGGTCTGCGTTTATAACTGTATATTTGCGTCATATTTGCGTTATACAGTTGCGTTTATATATTTTCGTTTGTATATACAGTTATATAACCTTTATAACTGTTATACAGTTATAAAGGTTATATAAGCTTTATAACTGTATATTGCGTTTGTAACTGTATATTGTGTTTGTATATACAGTTTGTATATTGCGTTTCTATATACAGTTTGTATATTGC
>CBVK0103882087.1:0-12939 GCA_900067695.1 Picea abies | reverse complement strand
TCCTTAGTGGGGAGGTGTGATCCATATTTGGATCCAGGAGCTTGATGGGGTTCAAAAAGGCCTTAAAATAAAAGTTCTCATAATGGCTTCAAAACAGACGTGTGTGTAGGTCTCATCGATACGAACCCAACGCAACTTGAATGGGATAAAACATATGTCATATGCTCAAGTTATGGCGATCTGTTCATTTTTCCAAACATGCAAAAAAATGGTGACTGTACAGTCCCACGTGACAGCTGATTGTACATGTCATACGGTCGTACAAATGATGTGGCAGACACAGTTGGTAAGCAGACTGGGCATACAGACACTGACGTGGACAAGACAAGTGGACCAACCAGGAGGTGACACATGTCACCACTGCAAGGGTGACACGTGGCATGCCTGTACAACTTAGGTGGCAGGTACGACACATGGTAGACACGTTGACAGGACAGATGATGTGGCAGCTTGGAAAATCCATTTTGGACACTTGGCATCCAAGTGGATGAGTGATGTGGTATCACGTGGCCTAGACATGGGCTGCCACATGGCACCCATGGATTGTTCATGGGTTTGTGTAAAAGTGTTGGAGCACGGTGGATTTGAACCCGTGACCTCTGGTACGGGCTAACGCCTTGGGCAGGTTGGGCTAGCCAGCCCACCTCGTGGTGGTCCTTGTTATACAAAGGGCACAGCTTCTATTTAAAGATGCATGGTTGGTAAATCCGGATGGAAAAGGGTTGGGGGCTAGCCCCCAACCCTCGACACAAATGACCACACGATCGTTCACCTAACCACTCGGCTAAAATTTACGTTGGCACATTTTCATTGCAGTTTGCTTCGGAATAGGGTTCAAGTGTCAACACATGACCCTTCCAAATGTCCTGGTTCCATAATTTGTTGGCGTGGGTAGTGGTTAAGGGATAGTCGTCAGTTGCAGGGATACTCCATATGACCAGAACTGGGGTATAACGGATAGCGCGGGAGCATAGGAGCTAGCATCGGTCGGTCGGGCTAGCCCTCCAACCAGGGCACTAGTCCAGGGCTTAACCATGGGCTAGAATCTCGAGGGGCCTAACAACGGGTGCACAGGACTAGACTATGGCCACATGCGCCATCAGCACAGGACCAAGGCCGAGAAGTAAGGCGCCAACGCACCAGGGAATAACGCCTGGCCACATGTAGACACCTAATATGACCAGGGGCCAGATCTCCAGGGGGCTGCGCCCAATATTATTCATATAGTGGGTTTTTAACTTTATTAAAAGATTTTTTAAATCATTTTATAAGCAGTTTTGGAGATGTTTAGCCAATATTGGGGGATATTGGGCCCTTTTTTAGGCCAAATCTTGGGAGGAAGTTGGGATATGGTTACCAACTTCAGATCTATATAAACCAGGCCTTCTTGAGGCCATGGAGGAGGTTCATAATAGGTTTATGCTGTCAGATTGTTGAGTCAAAGCCATTGTCATGTAGGGAAGCTATTTAGGAGTGCACCTTTGCGGGCCATTTCTAGGAGCTCCGGTCATTCGATTTGGGTGTCGTCAATTTTGATGGGTTCATGAGATCTAACAGAACACGACCAACTCATTGTTGTAACCTTTTGGCACTATCATGATGTACTTGTAAAATTTCGAGCAGAAATAAGCAAATCCCACTAAGACAAGGCTCAGAGACATAGGCAAGATTGTCGAACTTCGTTATCACATTGGTGTTATGGTTTGTTGATGTTTATGCTTTGATTCAGATCTGCATATGTGTATATGGCTATTATGATTATTCTATATTTCTTCCTCTTTCTTTAAGCTTCCTAATTGGTTAATAAACACATGCTTAATAACTCAACCATAATCGTGTAAAAGATCATTTTGGATCAGTAAATGGAAAATCTATAGAGGAGAAATAAGTTAAGATAGTCTTTGACTGAGTCAAGATGATCGACTCAAGGCTAACATAATATCTTGTCATCGAGGCTGATAAGAATTTATTAGTCATACTAGGTAAAGGTTCCCTTGAGGTCGAACGCTTAAGCCAACCCAAAGAATCCAATGCCTCATGCTCCCAAGAAGTTAAAGAATCATAAAGAGTGGGACAATAGGTTTTTAGCTTACCTGAAAGAGTATCCAATGGCACAAGTTGGTCGTCCATTCCAGATAGGTAATGCAGGTCACCTGAACCAGAAATATCCACAGCAGGGGAACAATCCATCACGTTCCAAATACTTTGAAAATCATCCACATCCTCAGCAATCATTGGCCCCTTATAGTCCCGTCGAAGGTGTCTCATACAACGACATAGACTACATCAGAAAGGTATTCCCATATAGTCTAGTCGCTGAAGTAACCTACGACCACGCCATTCGACCTCAAGAACCTCTGGTAAACCACGATGAATGTCCACCTCCACTAGAATTTTTCCAACCTTTCTTGTCGGGGCTCTTAAAGAATGATGGTCTACCGAAATGAAAGTACCCAAAGCATCATATATGGCTTTGAGAGCTCCTTCATTCCACAGGTGAACAGGTAAACCAAGCAAGAGTACCCAGAGATGCCTCTGTGGGAAATAATTTGTATCAGGATCAAAAGCGACCCTCCACCTCTTTAGCATAATGTTGCTACCTCCAAAAACCCAACGGGATTCCAGTAATAGGATAGTGTCCTCTAGAGTTCGACAAATAAACCCCAACCAACCCTTCGCAAGATACAGAACCTCCGGCAAGTAACCTATGGTAGGAGTCCAAAATTTCTCCATCCACGCCTGAAGAGGTTCTTGTGCTAAGTAATGGTATGAAACATGGCCGACTAAACCGCATAGCGCTATTCGACAAGTTTCTTCCAAACCCACCTCTGAACCCAGTAGTAATTTATTTGTAGCTTTGTTAGCCTTCCAGAGTTTACGCTTAAAGCCCGAAGGAGAAGAATGAACTCAGACCTTATGTTGATCTCTCGGCTGAAACTCACCACATTTTGGATTAAAACCAGTTCCAATAAGGGCGGCAGGCTCCATAGAGAAGCTATGACTGGTAGGAGCAGGATGAGGAAAATTGGGTATTGTTCAAGAGTCACAGGTTACATTAACAGGAACATAAGAGAGAGAAATATCTAGAGAAGGTGGCACAGCTGAATCAATAAGCCTTTGTTTGGATAGCTCAGAGGAGTTAAAACCTGTCGCCTGCCAGCAGTCCTCGTCTGAAGAGCCCATAATTGCACCGCCTGCCAGCAGTCCTCGTCTGAAGAGCCCATAATTGCACTGACAAGTTAATCAAGGAACTAAAGACGTGCCCACGACAGAAAAAAGACACCTAGGCTCCACTAAGCGGGAAGGCAGTCAGACCAGTTACCAATAATAGAAACGTGGAGGAAGTTAAGTGCCAAGGCAGACCCTGGTACTAAATCATTTAAACCAAAATCAACAAAATTAATGTAATAAATACTACTCTACTGCTAGTAGAAAAGATCACATCCGAGGGAACTCCTAAGAAGGGTAAGGTCATATGTCTCCAAAGAAAACCAGTGACGAAGGGAAAAGTCTCTTCACCATAGCGCCTTAGAAGAAACAACTAAAAATAGTTAAGGATCTTCAATAAACATTCGTGCCAATAAACAGACCTAGTCCCAAAAGGCCATAACCTCTGGTTCGGCTCCCTTCATAAAAATTCCTGCCTATTTTCTTTCAAAAAAAATTGGTTCCGTTGTTCATCTCCTCCCGTGAAGATCCCCCCAATCATACTCACCAACTCAAATAATAAATAAATAGTGGAACTTGCACTCAATCATTTATCTATTACTTAATATAAGAGAAATGTATAATTTTTTAGATGTTTAATATAAAATTTACAAGATAGATATATAAATAAATAGATAACCAACCCCATTTTAACTTAGGATGTATCATAAGTCAAAAAAAAATTGATCCAAAGCTAACATAAATCCACACCCAAATAAATAATATTAGAATAAGTTGTACATTACATTATATGTTTAATAAGTTATACAGTTATCCACAAATAATTTTAAAATTCTGTTCTAATAATTTCAAAGTTATATAACACATGGCACCTCTAACAACAATGTGTCTATGACCAACGGGTAGATCGCATGGCACTTCTAACAACAATGTGTCTATGACCAACGGGTAGATCGCATATATGTTTGAGGGTTTCATCAAATAGTCTTTTATCTCCATCACTTTCAAGTTCACATGTAAAATTTTGGTTTGATTTTGTTTATAATTTTATTTTTATTGTAGAATTTTTCATGGTTTCATTGTGTTTTAAAAAGTTTTATTTAATTTTGAATTGATTCAAAATTTCGATAAAATAACGTCCAAATCTCAACCATAAACATTAAATAAAATTGAAATTTTTTATTTTATCTTATTCTAAAAAATAATTTAAATTATTTTTTAAATAATGTTATTATTCAACTAAAAAGTTTGTATAAAACTTATAATTTTTTGTGTTTTAATTAATCTTTAGTTAGTGTTATTATTTAAATAAAAATTTTGTATGTGAATTGAATAATTTTTTGTATTTTAGTTAATTTTTGGTGAATGTTATTCGTGAAATAGTTAAGAACGTGTGTTTTTTCTTAAAAGCTTATAGGGTCAACTCAAGAGAGGTAGAGTATGTACACCTCCCTTTTCCCACAAACAAGAGGGTTTCCTATACTAATTTGATGTATGGCTAGGTTGTGACTTTAAAATTATATTATTTGTAGTAGTAGTAACTTTGTAGGAGATTCTAATAATTGATGTGAGGGTTGTTGCATTAGTAAAGTTAAGATGCTAAGGTAGTGTTGTTAAATTTCTTTTAAAAAATGTCTATTTTAAGTTTATTGTTTTTTAAACGAATTATTTTATATAATTAATGTAGAAGGTAAATTGTGATTGAATGGAATACAATAGATATTAATTGATAAAACTATTTATCATATTAAATTAAAAAATATGTATGTTAATGGTTATTTGTTGTTTGGTGAAAATGACGTGATGTTAAACTTCCTCACCTCTTCTCATGGTTTTTTAGTCTTACCTAGGACATGGTTGTGTTTGTTTTTTTTTTAGTAAATTTTTTTTATTGCCTTAAAAAGTCATCATAACAATACACATAAGCCAAAACTGACCACCTGTTCTGCCAAACAGATGGAAACCAGAACAAATGGCCAAATGTCTTGATGTTTCTAAAGTTTGGGAATGCAGGAAAACATGAACAAAATGACACTAAATCTTCCACAATAGTCCTGACACAAAAATGCACAGTGACAAAAGAAAACAATGAATTTAAATAGTTGGTGAACCTGGATTGCCTTTGTCGCCATGAGGTTGAGGCCAAGTAGGAGCGAAAATGAAAGGTTGGGCGCAAGTCAGACATCTTCATTTGTTTGACTCGCTTGAAAGGGAATCAAACAACATATCCAAGTGGTTACTAAGGATGGTGTGTTGGTGAAGTTGCTCTGCCATATCCCGTCGCATAGCAAAAATAAAGTCTAAGTATTCCTGAGAGAGGTGACAAGTGTTAGTCCATTATGGCTCTCGAGTTGTGATGAGTGGAGGTTGATTTGTTGGAATGGCCTGCTCGTTGTGCTCTGCCGAAGGAATTTCTTCTTCAATTATGCAGGTTTCCATTGCCAATGCAAAGTCGATTCCATGCTTAGACTGTCCAAAAGTGTTGGGCTGGACTTGAATGTCAGGGACTGTGTGAAGGAAGGAGGCCAGAGGGATTTGTGGCGGGACTGAAGGTAACTCTTTGGCCATGGGAGGACCTTCGTTTAGCCAATTCTGAGACGAGGAAGGAGAAGGAAATGCATAAGGGTTGATGTGGCGAACCAGGGAAGTGTGGGGCGTGGAAGGAGGTGAGGAGGAACTTAGCCTACGTTTTCTGGATACAAAGTTGTTGTAAGCCGGTTCGCGCTTAGGATTTCCTCTTTCCCTGGGCATGATAGAGGGAGTGGCGATAATGGAGACCAGGAGCAGAGTGCGATAACAGGAAAAGAAGTAGTCACGGTGAACACAGGAGGCCAAATATAGAACCAAAGCCAAATAATTGTTGTCATTCCTTACCTCCCAAATTATAGTCGAGCTGGGAAGGGGAAGTGCCTAAAGGGCCGAGTGGACAGGGCTCATGATCCGAATTTATGTAGGAACACAATGAAATACAGAAATACACATAAATCAGCTCATGCGACTCGTACCAGTACATGCATGTTGTCGTGGTTGCATTGAGTGCTCCATTATACCAGCCTCTATATGTAGGCACACCAACGATCCTGTCAATTGAATGTTGCTCATACCACAAGGTCTAAAGGAGGGGGTGGTAGCAGGGGCATTTAACTCCTCACTTTGCACGAAGTCCAGTTGTCACCCCATCCGAGGACATGTTTGTGTTTGTTGCACACTACTTACAACAACAATTGAAATTAGATGCAAGTCTTGAGTGAATTTGGGAGAATTGATACTTTTATGGATGCCGGAGGCTTGCTTTCACAAGTCCATCTCAAATCTAGTAATTTAGTTGGTTGATTATTAGATGTCCATGTTGTGTCAATCAAAAAAAGGATAAAGGTCATCAGAGAACTTGCCCATATTGGACGATGCTATGTGACAAATACCAGTGTGGGTGCAACGCAATGCATGACACCCAAAGTCCATCTCAAATCTAGTAGGAAGAGGAGCATCACCACTTGATTAACTCCAGGGAGATCGAGAAACTTTAGTTACTCAATTGATCATAGGGAGATCAAGGGTCTGTTTTGATTTGCCACAAGCACACTTATTAGATGTCCATGCCGTGTCAAGTCGGAAGAGGATTAAGGTCATCAAACAACGATCATAGGGAGATCAAGGGTCTGTTTTGATTTGCCACAAGCACACTTATTAGATGTCCATGCCGTGTCAAGTCGGAAGAGGATTAAGGTCATCAAACAACTTTCCCACCTCAGACGGGGTTGCATGAGGAATATAAGATGGGATACAAAATCGTAGTCGAACAACTAATATGATGCATGTGACGAAGAATGCACATACCAATATGTTTGCATTTTACACGATGCAATACATCTCCCAACATACATTTTGCATAAAGTTCCCATCAATGGAAAAGGTATCCACCAAGGTAGTAAGGAAACAAACTAATGTTAAGAATAATAAAATGACAACCTCACTATTAGATCTATATCTTTCATTGAAACCAACAGACCTTTATACTATAAGGTTTTCATCACATACTCAACACAATTTATTTTTGAATTTGTAAACTCTACAAATAAAAAAATCAATGACTTCATCTTCACCTTCACCTACACCTATGTACAAACCTAAATCTCTACAAATAAAAAAATCAATTACTTCATATTCACCTATGGATGTGTCCCCTCGCCTTTTCAAGCCTATCCACAATTAAGTGATGATCCTTTCCCCTTTGCTGGGAAGGGTTTTCATTGTAAGGCTCCAATTAAAAAAATACGTTTCTTGTCGTTCCAACGAACCAAGACTCTAGGGAAACCCTAGGCACCTAACACCATTATCATTACAGCTGTCGGTATCTAAGCCCGGCATTCCAAAAATTTAATCGTATCATTCTCATTACTCCTGTCGAGGTTGACCATCAGAATTCAGACCGGGCTCTTCACAACCGGAAACAATGGGCCGGTTTTCCTGCTCGCTTACTGACAGGTGTCACTCCCAGCTGCCCGACACGAGGGACGGCGGCGCGAGAAACGCTGGGGCCTCCCTGCTCACTCGTGCGTTGTTGGAAGCCCGTGTCCCCGCAGAGTGACCGGTGACAGCCTGATAGTGACCGGTGACAGCCTGATAATAATAATAACTACACTTCGTTCCTCCTTTGGCCATGCGACTTCTTCCCCTGTCGGAGAATCTGCGTCTGACCACTGCATATCAACCGTCATGATAGCTTAACTCTGGTTCGAATTTAACCCTCCGGAGTATCGAGTCTCAGCTTCTTTCTGCTGCTCTAATCATATCACAATGGGTTAAGTCAAACATGGATCCGAAGAGCGTACAGTTCGACATTCCCGGCAGTAGTGGACGTTCAAATGTCGACGAGGCGCTCCTCCAGACTGTATCTTTGCCGTTAAATATTTCATGCAATCAACGCACTCTCTGACTCAAATGGCAGGGGAGATCATTTATAAATAGAATACTGGAATTAATTGACGGAATATCCCTCGGCTGCCGGCGTTAAGAGGGGAGGAATTTTTGTAACAGAGATCAAATATTAACGTAACGTTACATTTTGACATCCTTGCTGCGCTGTGAGTATTTTTCCACTGCCAAGCCAGCTAGCCAGCCAGCCAGCCAACCGACAATGATGATTCCATTGAAGGAATGATGAGAGTGAGGGAGTCAGAGGGTGGGTCAGTTGATTTCACTAAATGATTAAGGCTTTGCACTTGGCAATGTGTGAAGCAGTCCTTTTTGTCGTGTGTTCAACTATAAATTCACCTTCTGTGTGGGCGGTGGGAATCTGTAAATAGAAGAAGCTGTTTAAATATTTGAATATTTGAATTTTTTTTTTAAGAATTTGGCTAAACTAGATTATAGCCACGCCAACATTAAATTGATTAAATTGGAGTAAGAGACCTTTCTAAGGAGGTATACATATCCTACCCATTTCTCTATTTGAACTTGTGATTTTTTAGGAGGAAACACATGTTCTTAACTATTAGGCCCATTCAAGCTGTATAATTGTATGTGAAATGTTGATATTTTGTAAGGATTCTAATAAAAAATTTGTTAAATCATGAATAGTATTAAACTTTTCCATAATTATATTATAAATAAAGAAATTTTCAATCAAACTTAAATGAATCAATGGCGTTAAATTTTTTTAAGTGGAATTAAAAAATCTCTATTGTTAATAGAGAAATTTAAAATCAAAGTTCCTAGCTTATGCATAGATATAATACAAAGATATAATAGAGATTTAACTTTGAACAATTTGTTTAGTTTTAAATGATTAATTATAGGCTTTGCACATTAATGGTGATGAGATTTAAAGATAGTCTTTTTTTTTTAATGATGAATATTTTTTTTTCTTTAATTGAATCATGCTTATATAGATTTTATTGGTGTGTGGCTTCTTTTTGTATTAGTTATAGGAATTTGTTCTATTTTTGGTTTGAATTATATGATTTAGGTTAGTCTTCATTTCTTATTAGGGGTTTTTATGAGTGATAATTAGTGTAGTGATTTAGGTTAGTCTTCATTTCTTATTAGGGGTTTTTATGAGTGGTAATTAGTGGAGTGATTTAGGTTAGTCTTCATTTCTTATTAGGGGTTTTTATGAGTGGTAATTAGTGGAGGGGGGACAATTTTTTAAATATGATTAAAATCATATTCAGATTGAGGGTCATGGAAAATTTGAGGGGCTAAATTTCATTCATGAGTTAATTTTCCATAAGGATTTACCAATTTCCTATTCTTCATAAAATTATTTGCCCAAATTCTTTGGCATACAAGTATTTTACTTTTAAAATCACCATAATTTTCTAGAAACTATATAATATCCTTAGAAATTTGAATATTATTACAAAAATATTACCAAGCATTTTATGGTTGGGATTTTATGAATTACTAAAATTTGCCAAGATTTGGAATTTTTTAAATTTCAACATGTTTTAAATGAAAGGCTTAGTTATACACAAATGAATAATTCTTTAAACACAAATAAATCCAGAAACATATACAATATGTCCAGCAATAAAAGCATTTAATGTAATACAAAGACTACTTTGCTAAAATTCTAGGATTTGAATTTCATGCATTTATTTTTTGGAGCAACCCATTGGGTATTTGGTTCTAAGTCTCTCCCACCATTGACCTTATTAAAATCACCATAATTTTCTAGAAACTATATAATATCCTTAGAAATTTGAATATTATTACAAAAATATTGCCAAACATTTTATGGTTGGGATTTTATGAATTAGTAAAATTTGCCAAGATTTGAAATTTTTTAATTTCAACATGTTTTAAATGAAAGGCTTAATTATACACAAATAAGTAATTCTTTAAACACAAATAAATCCAGAAACATATACAATATGTCCAGCAATAAAAACATTTAATGTAATACAAAGACTACTTTGCTAAAATTCTAGGATTTGAATTTCATGCATTTATTTTATGGAGTAACCCATTGGATATTTGGTTCTAAGTCTCTCCCACCATTGGCCTTATTACTTTTCCATTTTTTCCTCTAAGAAATCTTAGTCTTTGCATAAGCTTTCTTAAGTGACTTATCTCTAGGCAAATTTGATCCCTAAAAGTCATATTTTCATGATGCAATAGTTAAATCTAATGAGAATCATTACACTCTAAAATGATTTTTCTCACTTAAAGCTTTACTCAAGCCAAATTCTTTATAAATTTTGACATACGTAAAAAGACCTTTAAACCTTTGACTTAGATCAAACTTAAAACATTTACATACACAACTTCCAATTCCTTCTCAAATTACTTTGTGTGATAAGTAAATGAAAATATTTTACCATCTTATCTAAATTAGAATTATTAAAATAAACATTGAAACTAATTAAAAGCTTAAAAACCATGGTTTACAGAAAAAGCTAATCTATTATTATACAAGCTAGACCTTTTAAGCATATTATTATTGGCCACTTTAAAATGTACATACGTTGGTATTTAAGAAGAGGATAAAGATTATCAATTGACTTGTCCATATCAAATATAAAGTTACATGAAAGAATATTGATGAAGATATGAAAGCTAACGTTAAACGCACAATTTCACCTACCTTCACCAGCTATATTTAGCCAATTTCACCTATCCTCACCCGCTATATTTAGCCCTGAAGTCCATAGATTTTATAAATTTCAATGTAGTTAGCATGTCGATGTTACTTTATTGGTCAGGCGTTATTGTTTGAACTTTTTATGCTTGATGGTACTTTCCCTTTCCTGTGCAGAGATATTATAAAAAAGTAACATCTTATGTCGTACTTGTTGCAATGAAAGAGGAGGGTCCACACCTCTCTGATAAAGTCCCCATCACTTTGATTTTCTAAGCACTGTAGACATGGACAGATCTAAATACATTTATAGAAATGGGTTTAGTCCATGAAAATATGACCAGATTTCAACAATGGCCTTTCAATGCCAAAAATTTATGCCATTTCAACAATGAAGTTTGATGGGTAAAAACACACTAACTTTCCCATTTATAAAGGGAAAGTAGCTACTCACTCATTTGCCTTTCAGGTACTTGCAGTCCTCCTCCAACCATGAAAAATGCAAAAGCTTTTAAATAACTTGAAAAAGTATCTCCAATAGTTATGCTAAACATAAACATACCCATACTTTTGAATCATGTAATGTGAGTAAATCCATACACAGAAGTCGATGTCATAACATCCTCAGATTCCTTCCTCAATTCTGATCATGATGGGGCCAATGCCATAATTATTGGAAGTAAAATAAGGATATTTTGTTTTTACTTTCCTCTGTAAATCTGTACATGTTACTAAATAAAATATATTTTTTCTTAATAAACAATATTACAAATTTTTTAGAAAAGCAAAAATAAAATAAAAAAGAAAAAATGAATTGTTGAACTTGTAAATATTATTGTTGAAATTATATAATCAGGATGTAATAGAGATTTTTAGATATATTAAATTCATTTTTACAATGGAAAATGTAAAATAGATAATGAATACTTTTTAGGAAAAACAAAAAAAATGACTAAAAATTTAATAGAACTGATGGAATCATTGATATTATTGTTAAAATTATATAATCCTGTTACATTAAAGATTAGATTTTTGAAGATGCTAATCAAACATGCAAAATCAATCATGAAAAATTACAATTTTATAAATAAATCCAAATTATCCAATCATAAAATCCATAAAATGTTTAAACTTCCCGGCACAAAATGATTCTTCTCTGGCAATTTTTTCCTGGGACATTTGCCTGAAATTAGGTAAGAAATTGTTAGATCAACACATTTGAGTGATTATTTATGTATAATCCTAATACCCCAGAAAAATCCAGCATGCAACGTAGAGATGGATTTTAAACAACAAAAAATAGTGATTTTGTACAGATTTATGTAGCCAGATTCAAAGAAAAAAAAACCATTTCATAGAACAGTTAGAGAACCCCTTAAACTTCTCCATACTTATCACTAATTCTGAGATTTCAACATTAGTCTCATGTGACCATGCTGATGTAAGGTGCTGGTATCGTAGAGGCCAGTGGCCACTACATAGGCAGCATCAGCAAGCCCTTGTACCATGGTGGAGGCGGCATTCGGGAACAGGAGCAGATTTGAGTGATTATTTCTGTATAATCCTAGTACCCCAGAGAAATCCAACATGCTGAATTCATTTCTACATTCAGAAATGAATTTTAAACAATCAAAAATAGTGATTTTATACAGACTTATGTAGCCAGATTAAAAAAAAAAAACCATTTCATAGAACATTTAAAAAACCCCTTAAACTTCTCCATACTTATCACTAATTCTGAGATTTCAACATTACCCCTTAAACTTCTCCATACTTATCACTAATTCTGAGATTTCAACATTAATCTCATGTGACCATGCTTATGTAAGGTGCTGGTATAGTAGAGGCCAGTGGCCACTACATAGGCAGCATCAGCAAGCCCTCGTACCACGGTGGGGGCGGCATTCGGGAACAGGAACATTTAGACAAAAATTCCAAACCCCAATGCTAACGTCACAGTCGCCCTTAAATCAAATCCCGTTGTCTTAATCCTCCAGTCCCCTGCGATAAAACCCCGCACTAAACCCTACCTCCCCGTTCAAACGGAAATTGAGATGGTGCGTGTGGTTGTGGAACTCGAAGATTGGCGTGCACAGCATTAGAGAGACAATGGCGACGTTTTTCGATGGAGAAGCCCACATTCTGAGACCTCACGCCAACACATAGAACATATATTTATTCATTCCACG
>CBVK0103882054.1:0-14435 GCA_900067695.1 Picea abies | reverse complement strand
TGTAACAACAAAATGAATCGTTATTTGTTTCGACCAAAGTAGACAAGCAAAAAAAAATATCTATAAGGCCAATATATATAAATATGTATTCCAAAATTATTACCTTAATGAAGGTATGTCAATCATGTGTTTTTACCCCACCAAATTTGCCTTTCTTCGTTAAGATATTTTCTATGTTTGAAGAAAAACCCGTGGGAAATTTAATTCTTTGAATGACCTATTTTACATCATTGTTTTGTTGCTCTGTTAATAACTATGGAAGGTTATTTCAGTCTAGTAATCCATCCAATCTATTTGAATATCATATCACACTTTGCATTGCATGATTGGCTTCATGAATGTCAGTACAAATTTTGACAATTTTGTCTTTGTCCCTCCTACCATCTATGATTCACCATAATGTTTCAGTCACATTCTTCCCGATATTCATTGTATCAAACAAATGAGCTATTTTTAGCTCCTCATAGTAGGGCAACCTCATGAATTGAGTGGGATAAGATTTCATTCCTCGTGGAAGCCCATTATTAATACCTTCATGATGATTGTAGCCTTCATGAAGCATAAAAAAAATCACAAAAATAATTATCAAATACGGCAAAATAAATTCAATAATTAAAATAAACATTCAAAACATTACACGATCTATGATACATTATGAAATTGAGTACCTTGACGATTTCTATTATATTCCAACCTCCATAGGTGAGGTGTCATTCTTCGTGGTTTTAAACCAGTCTCTTCTTTCCCATTGAAAAGGTGTTTTTCAGTAGTACGATACCTATGGTTCTTAGGAAGAAGGTGCCTATACTCATCAAACACCATCTTTCCTAAACTTTTTGAATGACGATACTTCATCTTAGGGCCACAAACTGGACATGCAAAATTACCCTTTGTTTGAAGACCTGCAACAAATGGATTAATGTCAATTATATGATGAGATTATTTAAAAAGTAAACATACAACATGATAACATTAAAATATTGTATAGTATTAAAGAGCAATATTAGAATGCTTATACATACCACAAAAATGTGTTAGTCTAGGGGCATCATGAGTTGTCCATAAAAGTATTCCACGGAATTTAAATTTATTCTCCCCGATTGGTTTACATATGTCGTACATTGTGATGCCAGCCCATAACTTTAGTAGCTCGTCAATAAGAGGCTCGATATATACATTCATATCTTTAACCTGGTACTTACCTAATGTTTGAAATTACACATAATTACTAAAGGAATGATATCATGTAATATATTTAATTAAATAAATAAACAAAAGATATTATGCAAAATTTGAAACAAATGAAAATGTTAAATTCAAATAATTAATGTAAACAAATACCTAGAACAATCATTGTCAACATTATGTGCTCCCTCTTTATTGACATTCAAGGAGGAATGTTATTGTTGATAACAAAAATAGGCCACACTGAGTAAATTGACCTAAGCTCTCTGAATGGATTAACACCGTCAGCTGCCAATGAAAGCCTAACATTACGAGGTTCATCTTTGAAATCTGCCCATTTTTCCTCAATTTCCCTAAATGAAAAACTATCGGCAGGCATTCGAAGAACACCGTCTTCACTTCTGTTATGTGCATGGTAATCCATAAATTGTGCTATGATTTCACACCTGAACAATCGCTACAAACGTGGAATTATGGGAATATGTCGAAGAACCTTTCGAGGCACCCTTTTTGTTACTTGATCGATTCGATATCCACTGATAAGACATTGTGTACATTCGGTTTTCGAAGCATGTTGTCCATAATATATAATATGGTCATTAGGACATGCATCTATAGTTTGGTAATCCATTCCAATGTCTTTCATAATGGCATGCAAACCTCGATATGTGCTAGCTTAAATATTTGACGATGGTAACAAAAATTCACCTAACAATCTACAACATAACAAACAACTAGTTAATGTGAGAATATTAATCGTAAAAAATGCATTTTTATTTCACATTAATTAACACTAAAAACAAATATTAAAAAATCAACATTTATGTACAGTATGAGATGTAACATATTACATACCTTAGTATCTATGTCATACAAGTGTTCGAAAAATTATTCATAACCTTTAAGTTCACCAGCAATGATGCGCATTGCCCTCCCAACCCACAAGTCAGAAGTCCACGCACACAGGATCTTTCCTCCTTCACCAGCCCAAAGAGCTCTCGACAATGGCTCTCCTATTTCCCTTTTAGGAAATCTACACCCACAAACAACCTTGAGAAATTTTCCCCCTTTATACTTCGGGAGATCGGACTTCATGATTTCACGATTCTGATGGTCAAGCGTCTTGTCTCTCAGACCCTCAAAACCCGAAGTTATATCGCTCGGCCTTTTCTCTCTCTATATCGCCTTTCCCCTTATCATGGTTTTAGGAGTTGCGATGTCAAGCAACTCGTCCCCTTGATTCCCGAAACCCGAACTACCGAAACTTTGATGCGCTTGCAAGGTTGACTTTTCAACAGCTCTTCATTCCATTAGGATTTTGGACTTCATGATTTTGCGAATCCTGATGCAAAGATTTCGGGACTTCACCCCACGAAACCCTAAAATGGTCAACAGAATTTGACTTCCATGTCGATAATGCACCACCTATCCACCCTGCTGATTCTGTGGCCCACACAAATACTTTCACCCTCGGGACTTCGCGCTTTTTGATTTCGCGAGTCTTGATGCAAAGATTTCGGGACTTCAACTCACGAAACCCCGAAATAAAAATCCACGGGTAAATCCAATGGCTCCTGTTGGCTTGAAATCTATGGATCTACTTCTCTTAAGCTTGAATCCCTCGAAGAAACTCGTCGTAACTCCCCTGCTCCTCCATAAGATATGACATCTCATGGGACTTCACGAATTCCCCACAGAGAATTTTGACCGTCTGTTCTTTCCTTCACAAAGACTTCTGCAACTTTTTACCAAAGTGGTTTTCCCACTGTACTTAGTTGCCTGCGATGCAAACTTGCAATGCCTTCTCACTATTCCAATTCACAAACTTCCTATGCTTCCTTCGACGACTTTGAAGGCTTTATCCTTCCTGAGCTTTCTTTAACTCTAAGTCTTGAAGAAGACTCCTGCACGCACTCCTTGCGGCAAATTCCTTAATTACTCCAAGGAATTGGAATCCGTTGACTCTGCACACTCCCTGCAGCAGCAGTCTCTCAATACTTCATTCAGGTTACAAAACCTGAAACTCTACTCGACCTGCACACACCTTGCATGGCTCCTGTGCCCAACTGCACTTCTAAGGAAATGAGAACGAAAGCTATCTTGTCTGAGCTTTCAGAGACAAACCTCTGAACCCTTTGCCAACACACTCCTTGCTGACAATTCAACTGCACTCCTTGTAGGAACTCTTGCTCTGATAGAGAAACAATTGAAACTCATTCCTTTACCCTTTCCTCTCAGATTTCAAACATTCAACAAGAAATCATTCATACATAGCATAAACAGCAAATGCATGACAGAAAGAGTAAATCGTTCATGAGCATAACATTCAAAAATGCATACACAAAGAATATTTGAACACCATGAGTCTAAATGAAAGCCTTCTTGTATTAATCCAAAACTTTTGTACATGGAATTATTCTACACAGCTCTCTGCTTCTTCTCTTCTATGCTCTATGCTCTCAATTGGCATAATCCTCTCATTCTTCTTCTATGTTACAATACACAATGAGGGTGTCTATATCATGTTTCCCTCTTTCATTCTAAGCTGTCTAATCTATGCATTAAATTCTATCTACTTGCATTAACTATCATAAATTCCTTCTACCTACTAAAGATGAGAGCAGATCGCTCAAGGTCCATTTACATTTTACAAGTGTGCCTCCACTTGATGACTTCATTAATGTTTCAAGAAATTTTCAAAATTTGCGTTGGGCACTTTTCCAGTTGTCTTTTATCTCCGCGTTGGCTCGCTTGAGATGCTCCTGCATCATACTCCCTTGCTTGAAAATTTTCATGGGCTCCTATCCATGAGCTCGTGTACTGTGTCCACGCCTCTGGATCTCTGCTTCATTCTCCCAGCTGGCATCTTCAACTGGATGGCCCTTCCACTTGACCAAATATTCAAAGTATTTCTTTCGCCTGGTCTTCTTGCCAACTCTTTTGTCCAGTATGCACTCCATCTGTGGCTTTTCTGCAACTGGCATCTGTTTTGTCCACTGGACCTCTGGCTGTTTATTTTCTGTCCCTATTTCCTCAGCTTTATATGGGTACAAATCTGAGATATTGAATATCGGAGAAATTCCGACCCCATCAGGTAATTCAATCTCGTAAGAATTTGCCCCAAATTTCTTCAAGACCTTACATGGTCCGATTTTCTTCATCTTCAGTTTGTTATATGTCCCTCTTGGGAACCTTTCCTTTCTCAAATGTGCCAGAATCAAATCACCAACTTCAAATTCCTGTGTTGATCTACTTTCTACTTATATTCCTGGCTCGAACTCTGCAATCGTTCCTTTACTTGGCTGTGAAGTTCCTTCATCGCCTCTGTGAAATCTTCTGCATTAGCGCTCCTAGTCGCAATCTGTTCTAAATCCCTCGGCTCATAAATTCCTCTCGGATTCATGCCATAGAAAATCTGAAATGGACTCTGCCCCATTCTTTTGTTAATTGAGTCGTTATAAACAAATTTCGCCTGTGGTAATATGTTGTCCCACTGGTTGAGGTGTTCTGTCACCAGGCTTCTCAGCAAGTCTCCCAGACTTTTGTTTACCACTTATGTATGTCCATCCGTCTAAGGATGATAAGCCAAACTAAATGATAAGTTAGTTCCCAGCTTCTTCCATAAGGTCCTCCAAAAGTGCCCTATGAACTTAGTGTCTCGATCTGAAACTATGCTCCTTGGTAAGTCGTGAAGTCGAATGACTTCTTTGAAAAACATATTCGCAATGTGAGTTGCGTCACTGGTCTTCTGACATGGAATGAAGTGTGCCATCTTGGAAAATCTATCCACCACCACAAAGATTGAGTCAAAACCCTCTTTGTGTTCTTGGCAACCCCAATATGAAGTCCATGCTGACTGCATCCCACGGCTTCTCAGGTATGGGCAATGGTTGATAAAAACCTGCATTCTGCCTCTTTCCCTTTGAATGTTCGCAAATTCTACATCTGTCCATGAACCTTTTGACGTATGCTTGCATTCCTAGCCAAAAATATGACTCATTCAACTTTGCGAACGTCTTGTCATGACCAAAGTGCCCGGCCAATCCTCCATTGTGTTTCTCCTTCAGCAAATTCTCCCTCATGGAGCATTTTGGAATACAAAGTTGATTACCTTTAAACAGTAATCCTTCCTGGATCATGTATTCTACCCATTGGCTTCTATCTCTAAGAATTGGATTCTCAGTTGCTTCGTATGCCCCTTTAAATTTCGGATCAGCTTGATACATGTCCCTAAGATCATCAAAACCCAATGTTTTGACCTTGAACTCCTACAGTAGAAAACACTTCCTGCTCAAAGCATCAACAACTTTGTTAGCAGTACCAGAAATTTGTTTAATCACAAAAGTGAAATTTTGCATATATTCAACCCATTTTACATGTCTTTGATTCAACTTTTCCTGTTGAGTCACAAATTGTAGTGCATGATTGTCACTGTACATGACAAACTCCTTGGGAATCAAGTAATGTCTCCATTTCTTCAATGCCTGTATAATAGCATAAAACTCCTTATCATAAGTGGAGTATTTCACTTTGGCTTCATTCAGCTTCTCACTGAAGTATGCTATCAGCCTGTCATCTTGACTCAAGACTACCCCTATTGCAAATCCACTTGCATCGCATTTCACTTGAAATGTCTTCTGGAAATCAGGCAACACCAGAATTGGTTGTTCTGTGATCTTCCTCTTCAACAAATTAAAACTCTTCTCAGCTTCTTCTGTCCAGTGAAAATATTTATGTCTCTTCTTCACTGTATCCATCATCGATGCACTAATTCCACTGAAATTTCTAATGAACTTCCGGTAGAAACTAGCCAATCCATGAAAACTTCTCACCTCAAATATACTCTTTGGTGATGGCCAATTCTTAATTATCTCCACCTTATCTGGATCCATCCTCAACTTATCTGCAAAAATAACAAAACCCAAATAAATAAGTTATGTCTTCATGAATGAGGATTTCTTCATGTTTATTAGCAGCTTCTCCTGCTGTAACTTCCTCATCACTGTAACCAAATGTTTCAGATTTTCTGCCACTGTTTTACTGAAAATCAGTATGTCATCTAGATACACAATGAAAAATTTTACTATGAACTCCCTTAAGACTTCGTTCATCAACCTCATGAAAGTAATCAGCATGTTTTTTAACCCAAACGGCATAACAAGCCATTCATACAACCCTTCGTTGGTCTTGAAGGCTGTCTTCCATTCATCACCTTCTCTCATGCAAATTTAGTGATAACCACTTTTCAAATCAATCTTCGAAAAATACTTTGCTCCACTCAAGAAATCCATCAGATCATCCATCCTTGGCAATGGAAATATGTACCTGATGGTTATTTTGTTAATTTCCCTCGAGTCAGTACACATCCTCTAGCCTTTGTCTTTCTTTGGACTGAGTATTGTCGGAACATCACACGGACTCAAGCTTTCCCTGACCAAACCTTTGTCCAATAGATCTTGGACTTGTCTTTTGACCTCTTCATTCTCTTACGGCGTCAATCTGTACGTGGCTTTGTTTGGCGAACTAGCTCCTGGTATGAGATCAATGTGATTACTCACACTTATGATCAATGGCAACGAATGAGGTAGTTCATCCACTACTATGTCAGCGAACTCTTCCAGCAGTTCCTGAACCTCTTTTGGTAAATCATCTACCCTTGTGCTGGTCAAAATAATCTTCGATTTCCTGACCACAATGAATTGTGGTTCCTCCTTCTTCTTAACCTCGGTAAGAAGTTCCTTCCCACTCATGAGAAGTACAGTGTTACGTACTTCAGGTTTCACCTCCTTATCCTTGATTGGAAGCAACATGTGAGTTCTCCCATTCTTCTCTAGGGTGTATGTGTTCATTCTCCCGTCATGAATCACATTCCTTTCATATTGCCACGGTCTACCCAGCAATAGATGACAAACATCCATAGGAATAACATCACAAAGTATCTTATCGTTATATCCTCCTATCTTAAATTCAACTAAACATTGTTTAGTGACAGTTACCTGATGTCCTTTTTGTAGCCACGAAACTCTGTATGGGCTTGGATGATCAATCGTCTCCAGCTCCAGCTTTTCTACCATCTCTGTTGAAATGAGGTTATCTGTGCTACCACTGTCCACAATGACCTTGCATACCCTTTCCTTCGTTTTGCAAGCAGTATGGAAAATCTATTTCTTTGGACTGAACTTTCCACCTCCTCCTCTGGTGTCAAAAGAACCTTTCACATCATCAGCGATCTTCTGCCTCAATATTTTTCCTCTACGCTTCAGCAATGTGAGCTTCTCCACCTTCTTTCTTTTTGTCTGGACACTCATAAGACTTGTGCCCATTCTTTCCACATGTGAAGCATGTTATTACTCCACCTCTTCCTCTTCCTCTACCTCTGGTACGAGGAAAAATATTATTATCAGCGTAATCTCCTCTCTGTTCGGTATTCTTCCCTCGCTATGAGCTTCCACCTCTCTCAGTTTGAGTCTGAGGTTTCTTCCAGTCCTCCTTGGGTTTCTGATTTTTATCATGGGCAACTGATTTGCCTTTGGGCTGACTTCTGCCTCGACTTCTTTGACCCTGCTTTCAGCTCAGCTTATCTTCTGCTTTTAGAGCCATTTGATAAGCATCTTCCATCGTTCAGATGGTCATCATGCTCATCTCATCCTGAATTTTGTATCTCAGGCCATTCATGTACCTGGCAACTTTTTCATCATCACTTTCTCAATGACCTGCCCTGTTGTTCAGCCTGTAAAATTCTTTAGTATATTCTTTCACTGTCATCAGCTTCTGTCTCAAGTTCTGCATCCTTCGAAATAGAGTAATCTGGTAATCTCTGGGAATGAATTTTGCCTTCATCTTTGTTATTATCCTGTCCCAACTCTTGATTTTTTGCTTGCCTTTGCAGCGTCTGTCATCTTGTAGCTCATCCCACCACAATGTTGCATGTCCTTTCAAGCGCGTGACAGCATGTCTGACCTTCTTATCCTCTTCGATATCTTCATAATCGAAATAGGTGTCAAGAGCTCTAATCCAATCTAGAAGTTCTTTTGCATCTAGATTTCCCTCATAAAATGGAATGTCCATATTCGCCTTTGCACCCATCCTGGCAATAGCTTTAATTAGACGTTCATTCGCTGCATCCTTGGTTGCAACTTCCTCCTCTCGTTCAGCTTCAACTTCATCCTCTAAATTGTTGAAATCCCCCGCACTAACTATGCGTCTTTGCATTGTCTCCATATCCTCGAGTCTTTCTCGGAGATCACGCATCTGTCTCTCCATTTCTGGATTGACTACCTACCTACCTCTTCTTCGCACTTCCCTATCCTCTGGATCAGGTGACTTCCTTTCTCTCCTTGGTGGCACGGATAATTTCTTCTTCTTTGCTACAGAAAGAAAAAAAAAAATTCCCGCTCTGATACCAAACCTGACGCAGCCGCACTCCTCGGAGCACGTCTGCTTCCTCGGGACCTTCTTTCATTCACAGCTCGAAGAACCCAAAGGTTCCTCTAATTCCCTATCGGGAATTTTCCTTACCCACAGCAGCTATCTAATGGATCTCCCTTAATGATCAGGAAATCGAACTTCGTGATTTCGCGAATCCTATGGTTGCGTGTTTTGTGCCTCACGATTCCCTGAACTCCGACGCAAGTCAATGCTGACTTCCTCCCTTGCTATCAGAGTTCTCTCTATCAGTAAATTGCTACTCGCGACATCAACAAATGGAATTTCTGAACTCTGAACCCCGATGTGTCGATACTCCGATACACACGTGCGGGTTGACTTTTCCACCTTCCATCACCTCTGTCGGAATTTCGGAATTCGCGGGGTCATGAATCTTGATGCCAAAGGTTTCGAGTCTCACCTTTTCCCGATCCCCAATATGGCACACCACCTATCCTCTACTGACTCATGTGACCCACACAACTTTCCTGTCGGGATATCGCGTTTTGCGATTCAACGTTGCAAGAGTTTCTTGTCTTCGAAAACTCTAATGCCCTGAACTCTGACTCTTTGGGATCTCTTGACATGCGTCCCTGCTGATGGATGGTTCTGAGCTCATCGGGATATCGCGGATCGCGATATCGTAATTCTCGTTACAACAACTTGGTGCTTCGAATCATGATTCCCCGATATGCAATGTCACATGTAGATCTGACGGTTCTTCTGACTCGGATCGACGGCTCTGCTTCCTCCTGAGCTTTGAACTTCTTCCACACTTACACTGTAACCTCCCTGCACCTCCGTGAGATCCAAACGACCCATGGAACTTCACGATACCTCCTCAAAGGGTTTCGACCATCCGCTCTTCTCCTTTTGAATCCATGAAATGAAGGAGTGTCTCCCCACGAGACTCACTCACCTGCTTCCAAACCTGTGACGCTTCCCTCAAACTTCCAATAGCAGCTCCCTTGCGCTCACCCTTTAGTGAGTTTGAAGGCTTACTCCTTTTGAGATTTTCCACGAATTCAGTCTTCTTGGAAACCTCTTACACGCACTCCTTGCGGCAACCCTTCAACCTCGACTGAGTGCTAAAGTCCCTAGACTCTGTGCACTCCTGCAGCAGCAGTATTTCAATGCTTCACTCAGAATCGCAACTCTGAGACTTCTCCTTGGCCTACACACTCCTTGCACAGCACTATGCCACTGCACTTCTGAGATGAATGGCAACAAAAGTTATCTCTAATTGAACCCTTCTATCAACGCACTCCTTACGGACGATTCAACTGCACTCCTTGCAGGAATTCTCTAACTCAAAATAGAGAAAAAATTGAAACTAATTCCTTGTTCCCTTCAGACTTCAATTCAACCATGAAATCACATACACAGCATATAAAAAAAAATGTATAACAGGAAGCAAACATTCATGAGCATAACATCAATACCCAGAGAAACAACACAAACCATGAATTTGAATCAAAGCTTTCTTCTATTAATTCAAATGTTTGTACATGGGTGTTCTTACAAATAGTTCTCTGCATGCTCTCTTCTTCCTGCCTCTGAGTTGATAATAATACAATGATACAATAAGGGTGTCTATATCCGTTTTCCCTCTAGGCCTCTAAAGCTATCAAATCTAAAATTAAGTTCCTATCTACCAGCATTAACTATATTAAATTCTGACTATCTACTAAAGGACGAGAGCTATCTGCTCAAGGTCCATTTCAATACACAATTGTTCCATCTCTTAAATGGCCTCATTAAAGATCGCGCAACAATTTTCAAGGAAATTTCAAAATTTGCACTGGCTTATCCAACTGTTTTCTGCTTCCGCGCTGGCTTGCTTGATGTGCTGGTGATGCTCCTGCATCATAATGTTTCTATAAGGTATTGGGGGGAAATCCATGAAAATTTCTTAAAGAAATGGGGTATTGAGAAAGATTATAGCTATTACCCCATCGAATTTAATTTCCTAAAGAGGAGAAATGGTGAAACTATCCTAGATTTCACTAGAAAACTTGTAACTTGTATCACTGAATCCTTGAGATTGGAAAACCCTCTAAGTCCATAGTCATGGTATCTTATGCAACTTTTTGAATTAGAGTTGGACTTGAACATTAGAGAAATAAATTTAGTTAAATTGGACTCTATTTTCACCGATGTTGAAGATATAGAGAGTAACATGAGATATTTTAGGAGACAACTCAAAATTAGGCAAGATACCCTAAATAAGATATTTCCTTGATGGAATGAGAGAAAATGAACTTGTAACTTCATCTTTTTTCCAAGAAACCCTATCTCTGGTAGAATTTACTAAGCTATTGATATCTATGGCCAATGACCTCCAAATGGCCTCCAAAGAGAGAATATGATAGAGGATCTAGAACCTCCATAAAATTTTAAAAGTTAGATCTATATAATTGTACCATATCCTCTTTGTTATGAATATAATTATGAACTAGCTGAGATTGAGGGCCTAATTTATTAACCCATGGACATGAATATGGTATTCCATCGTGAAGATAATATCAAGGTTGATGATGACCTTTGTTTAAACACACTAGTTGATGAGCCTCCAAGGGAAGAGAAAGAATAAGTGTTAGATGAAGGCATTTACACGAATAAGGATCAACCTTTTTATTTTTCTCATGCCTAATTAAATATGGTGTCTATTAACACCATATCCAAGGTAAAGAGAAAGTATGACTTGTGGACATGGCCTACAAATAAAAATTTCAAGAGACTTGGTTCTCTTAGAGGAGTGGAAAGTGAAAGAAGAAATGAGGAAAGGGTTGTTGAACCCCCAAGAAAGGAGGTAGACTTTAAGGCTACTAACTTCAAGAAGCTAGCAATCCCTATTAGACAAGAACCTCAAGAAACCCTACAGTTCAATGGTATCCTATTATACTTATATTTGGCCACCTTTGATCAAATAAACTAAGTTATGCCTATTGCACACATTGTTACAAGATTGATAGACCATATCCATATTTATTTTATTCCTTTTCATTGTGATAATGGGTTTCCATAGTAAAAATTGTGAGCAACTCACCTATTACGAATTATAAACCTACAAGAACCCTCAAAATGCACCAAAAAATTAAATTTGTGCATAATGAATGGGTCTTGTGTGACCTTCATGGATGTTGTACACCTATATTTCCCTAATGTTGCTCCTAAATAGCTATTACATGATCCGGAAAGGATCCAGAGAAGACTAAGGATAACTCAGAATTCATAGAAGCACCTCAGGAAGCTTAGAATGGCCTCAATAGATAGAGAAAGGGAAAAAATTCAAAGTCTTCAAAACTTAGTGAAATTGGCATCATCACGAAGAATGCGTCACAAGCTTTCCAACGGCATAAACGGATCGTCAAATGAAGTTACAGATCAAAATATATTTGCGGTCAAAGTTTTGGTCAACCTAGCCTAGTCAGCAGGGATGAGTCAACAACCATACTACTAAAATCAACATCAGTACAGATGACTTCATCATTCGTACAGGGTATGTGGAACATGCAGAGGGTGACATGTGTCATGTTGATGTCATCATGATGACATCACAGCACCAGAGGTTGCCACATGTCACTCATTTTTGGACTTTTTCGGTCAAATCCATGGACCAATGGGAAGGTGCCACATGGCAGTCCATACAGCCATGTGGCATACCGTACAACCACTCGAAAAGTGACATGGTATACTGACATGGCAGGTTTACGTGGCAGAGGTGATGTGGTTTTTTGTACAATGAGGTGACGTGGGCCAATGAAAGGTTGCCACGTGGCAGTGAGAAAATTCCCAATGAGGGAAAGAAACCGAAAACCCAATGTGTATGTCTTTGTGTGTGTGTGTTTGTGTGAGCCTACCAAATCTAGTGGTGGTTCCACTAGAGTTGGTGGCATATCCCGTCGAGCAATAAATGAGCTGCCAAATTTAAACTCGCATCCCCCCAAACTAGCAGCATAGTCCTTGTTATAAAATTCCTCCAGTATTAATGCACATGTGGTAACATTTACAATGGAGTATCCCAAAAGGGGAGTCATGTGGGTTTGACCCCAGGAACTCCCCAAACAACCAAGCCTTTAATAACATCTGCCGACCGTTGGGCCAAATGACCCCATTGTTAACACTGCCTGCATTCTTTATTTAAATTTAAATTTTGATTTTTGCCACTACTTGGGGGGATCAAACCAAGGGCGTGCGACCGTACGGAAATAGCATGGAAAACAAGAAGTTTTCCATGAATTTTATTACAGGTGCAGGAACAGAAACCGAGATGAATTTGCTCAAGGGCTTGAAAGTGCCAGACTCGGATCGAGGCATGGAGACAGTCATTTTTGGGTAATTTGATGCCACGAATTCAGTGGTGTTGTTTGTTTTCTAATCTGAGCAAACATTGTGTAGCTTAACTACAGAATGAGGTATAGTTATGTATTTTTCAAAATTCATTTGTTGAGTTAATAAAAAGGCCTACCCATTTGAGAGCATGACCCAGATATGTAGTCCACCAAGGACGAACTCCGTTATCAAGTTTTTTGTGTTCATATATGATGCATATTTATTTTCATTATTGAGTTATTCCTTCTTTATGGTGCACTTCAATTTATTCTCATTTAATACAATTCTTTAATAAGTCACATCGATGAAAATATCCTGGATCATGTTGGTATCAGAGAATCCATATTTGACTTGAATTGTTGAGTGTGAATGTTTACTAGTGCCAAGAATAAGAAGGGTGAAGGAATACTTAATACTTTCAACCCAGAAGTTGGTTGTGCATCCCGAAGGAAAAAAATTATCGAAGAGGACAAGCGATATGAACAAGAGAAAAAATTCCATATGGTCTTTTATCGCATGTTAGAAATGGTCGAGCGAATGTATGGAGACCACGAAAAGAGGATGAAGAAGAAAGGGAAGAAAAAGGAAGAACAAGTAGATGATAATTCTTCAATGAATCAAGGGGCTGGAGGAGACCCTCCTGAGCCTCCATATTCACCATCAAGTTCTAGCTATTCTTCCTCCGAGCATTCTCATTACTCTCATCATTCTATCCATAAAGCCTCTTTTAAGAAACCATTATTAAAGCTTGATGTAAATTTTGTTTTACCTATGTTTAATGTAGATGTTAATCCTGAAAAGCTAGATAATTGGATCTGACAGGTTGAAGTATATTTTCATGTTCAACAGATTGATGAAAAGGAATTTAAAGTGCAATTGGCCTCTCTTCGGTTGGAAGGCACCGCTCTCACATGGTGCGAGAGAAAACTTCAGGACAGAAGTAAGTGTGGTAATCTTCTTTCCTCATGGTTGGAATTTAAATCAGCGATAAGGAATCAATTTTATCCATTGGGTTGTTTACATAAAGCAATGATGGAATGGAAAACTTTAAGGCAAAGTAAAGGTCAAACTGTACAAAGTTTCACAGAATAATTTAGGAAGAAATATCTTGCATGAAACATTCCTTAAGATTCTTATGAAACTTTAATGAAGTATATTGGAGCACTTCATAGTTATATTCATCATAATTTACTATTGTTTAACCCCACCAGTATTGAATAAGTTTGTGTGCAAGCCACTCACCTTGAGAACAGGGGAAAGCATGTTCAAGAATATCCCACAAAGAAACCTTCCAATCTCCTACATTGATCTAAAAATGAAGAAGACTTGAAAAACTTGAATAATTATTGCAAGTGAAATGTTATGTGTTTAAAGCAATAGGATCAATTTGCAACACATAAATTAAGTATTACTTATGAAAAATACACATAGACAGCAGCATAAACATTGAACATAAACACATGTGCACAGCAATTGATAAAGGAGTTCAC
>CBVK0103882039.1:0-14714 GCA_900067695.1 Picea abies | reverse complement strand
TATATATATATATAATCAAGTTCATTAGTCAAGCTTGGACAAGTAGGATGGCTCCGCATAAGTGTATAGCCTCCATGATCTCTTGTCAAGGCTCATGCATTTTACATTTTATTTATTTATTTGGGCCTTTTGAAGATGTGTGCAAGTTTCTAACCAGAAATCTACACGTGCAAGTTTATGGGCATAGGTTGCATCATTACAGAGTGCGCAGATAACGTGAAATGACTTTGAAAGACTTAACAACTTACTGATTTGACAAATGATAATGGCTTAACTCATCTCAATAGGTCTAGAGGACCAAATATAGCTATAACACTGTGTTTCCAAAGCAATTGACATTTCATCCCTCCCTGTAGTGAAATTCAATAACATCCTTAGTAGATTTATGTTCTTTGAATTCACCCTGAATCTTTGTGGTGAATGAATAAGCGTTGCACAAAATTTTAATATTCATAATTTTTATCATTATTTAGATGCTACACAAAAGGAAAATTTTGTACCAAAGGACCTTCTTATGCTACGGGTGATGAATGTGCAAGTGTGTCATAAAATTATGAAACTTGTATGTGTCTTTTGGAATCGACTAATCTCCATGTTGGCCCAACTAGTGGCATATACTAATTTCCATAGTTTCGTAAAGGATACAATTATTTGTGTAATTCCTCTACAAACCTACTCCAAGAAAGTTCCTTTTGTGAGAATATATTGTAATCCCTTGAGCATAGTATTGTAACTTTTCCATTTCATGAATGAGTAAATAGCGATTGTTTTTCCAAACTTATGTTTATTGTCCACTATATTCATGTTGCTAGTTTATTGTATTTAGTCTCTATTTTTTCACAAGTGTAATCTCATCTTTTGATATGCAAAATCTACACTCTTGAGTTCACCATTCAACAATTGTGTTTAGGTAGATTTTAAATTTTGTTTGGTGTTTCTAGTGTTTTTTTTTTAGTTGTAGGTTAACTCTATGAGTGTAGATTTGTGTATCATATGGATGTAAAATCATGACACCAATTCAAGAAGATATATATCAACATTGGCATTAGTGTTGCTAGATGCCACCATTAGTCACCAAACTAAACTAGATCAAAGGGTTGCAATGTGAACTATGTGCTTCTAGTAGACTAACCTAATCTAAATGGGAAATCAACATGAACCATGTTTTTTCTATGGTCTAATCAACTACTAATAATGCCAGGGATGCTTATAGTGAAGCTAATGTCATTATATACTACCATTAAGGTGTTGACATTAAACTCTATTACCATTTGCTAGATAGAAATCTCTTTTGAGTGTTGTGATACCACTAATCCAAATCATAGGAGTGATATAGGGGACAACTAAGGATTAAAGATAGCTCAAGGATATGTGTGAAAGCCAATGAGACTAGTTGTGCTATTAAGTAATCATGCTCAATATAATCAAAGTTACACAAGGGAATCAAAAGACAGTAAGATGTCTTGATACACTATATGCCATTAATTGAATGAAGGAATACATAAGATCTTTGGCAAGAAATGAAGAAGGACCGTTAGGAAGTTTGCAACACAAAATACAAGTACACAAATGCTCCTCCTATTCTCTAAAAAAGAATCAAGTTCCCTCTATTTTATATCCATTTACGGATCTAGAAATACAAACACATGTACAAGAAATTTCCCACAATAATATGCACATGAGAAAATCTTCTCGAAGAATCTAGAACGTTCCCTGCCACATCTATGCTAGTCACATGTATATAAATGATCCATGCAAAATTGGTATAGGGAAGATTGTGTTTGACATGTGTTTCCATGTATCAAGCACATGTTTTATGTGTGTCGTTGTGCATTGTGCATGTCATGGAGTACTTTGGCTATTGTTCCTTGTGTTTTGGTCAAACTTGGTATGACAACTTAGTGTGTCATCAATGTGAGCATCACATATCAGGTTGCTCTACATATCTTCAATGTTGGTACTAACGATAAGAAACAACATCAACATTAGGATGAACATAATCATTCGTGCTAGGACATACTTGACATTGATGTAACAAGAAGTCTCAACATAATGTGCATGCACTTAAGCATGCCTCAAGGATGTAAGAACTAGAGGTCGAGCATGATTAGATCATGAATAATAGGGGTGCATTGATAAATAAGTATATATGGAACAACTAAAATGTTTATGGAGCCTAGAACAAAACACTTAGTATGTAGAATAAGGAAAATACTCTATGGTTTGAAGCAAGCCCTAAGGGCACCATGCTCAAGGGTTGATGAGTAATTTGAGAAAGTGCATTTAGGAGAAGTCCATATGACTTGGACATGTATGCTAATATAAACTTTGGAAGGTGAGAATTTGATCATTATAATGTACGCGTATGACTTAATTATGACAAGGATATGGAAATGAGTAATAGCTAAACTAAGAGTCTATTGAAGACATTTAACTCATTAAACTTAAGAGTCCTACATTATTATATTCTTTGTATAGAGGTATAGAAAAAATCTAGTTAGATCTTACTATCATCAACAAAGTATGCATATGACATATTTAAGAAGTTTTCGGATGGAAAAGTGTAAGCCAACATATGTACTTTGATGGGACTTGAAATGCAGTTAATACAATATGAAAATGGGAATATTTTGAATGGAACCTTATACATACAATTAGTTGAGAGTTTGTTTACTTGACAATTACTTGACCAAATATCACTCATATAGTCCAAGCATTGTTGAGATATATACCCAATCTAAAGATAAGCTACATAAGGCAACAAAGTGAATTATGAAACACATGAAAGGAATTAGGAACTCTAGCATGTAATTTGTTAGGGGTTAAAAGTTTGGGCTAGTTGGATTTAGAAAATTTAATTGAGCCAAATGTGTAGATGATAGGGGTTCTACTTATAGAAGTTCATTTTGGATGGGATTGATATTATCTTGTGGAGTAACAAGTAGTAGACAATTGTGTCATCTTGTATATAGGTTGAATATAAAGGTGCAATAATAATGTCATGTGAAGTAGTGTCGCTGAGAAGAATTTTGGGGTATGTTGAAGCAAGGAAAGAGAATATGTCTATATTGTTTTGTGATGACTAAAGCATATTTAGTTGGTGAAAAATGTATTTTACCATGCAAAAACAAGGGGCATAGAGTTCCATTTCAATTATTTAATGCAAGTACTTGAAGAAGGCCAAACACGTTTAGAGTTTTTGTAAGACCATATATTAGATAACACATATTTTCACTAAGGAAATAAGTTGAGAAAAGTTTTAGAAGTTCAAAGCAATAATGGGAATGAAGTAAAATGTTTTTCCATTTAGGGGGAGTGTTAGAAATAATATTAAATGGGGAGAAACTATTAAGTGAAATTTTGTGAAAGTGCCATGTTGGAAGCATCGATTGATAGACCAATATCGACGTTGTAGATGAATAATGTGAAAATATCGACGTTGTAGATGAATAATGTGAAAATCTAAAATGTTGGAGTGGAAATGGTGATGCAAAATCAATGATGGGTGCAAATATAAAAATCAACAAATTCAAAATGGATACATGTGAACTTGTATTGGAGGTTATGGATGCGTTGTGAGTGTGTAGAGGTTTGAAAACCCATAATGGTGGATTGCAAATCCACAAACAATAGGTGTAGATATACAAATGTTGGAAATGCGTACGATAACAGTAGTAGATTTGCAAGGCTCTTGTGTGGATGGAACCCACAAAATGGGAAGATTGTGACACAAATGAGAAAGTCAAAAGTTTGTATAAGCACAAATGTGTGTAGGGTCCATGGAGGTGTAGTTTCAAAACATAAAATTTGGTTTAATATTGAGGGAGATGACAATGTAACATTAAGAAGTTCGATAATCATGACGTTGAGTAAAGTGTTGATCATATATAAAGTCTTAATGGAGGCTATCAACACTTGTTTCAAAACCTCAAAATCATGAAATGGAAGTAAAAAGTGTTGAAAAAAGAATGTTAAGTGGGGAGAAGACATATTGTAATAAGGAAAATTTGTGGCGCCTACCATGAATTTAGGAGGGAGATTATGGAGCATCACAAATAGCCACATTAATCAATAATCTCAGAATTAAAATAATGTTAGAGGTGTACCAAGGAGTCAAGTATGTCAAGCTAAACCCTAGATCAACACATATAAAATCTCATGTGTCATGTGTGGTAAGGACGACAACGTGAAAACATAAGTTATTTGCAAGAGAGGTTAGAGTTTTAAAATTTTCATAGGGGCTTGTGAGTCGTATAATTTGTATTAAAGGCCTTACTATAATTTACAATTGATTATGAGTTGTATGATTTTTTTTAGGGGCCTTTGTGTTGTATACTATAACATTTCATTGTTACAATTTATATATTATGTTGTTTGTTTCAATTAATGTGTTGAGTTTCATTGTTATGCAATCCTAGTGTTTCTCTTTCTATGGTAATGACATCATAGTTCACATGTTTAAAGTGAAAGCATTAAGTCATAACCAGAAACGACTCAATGTAGAGTTTGGATATGGTGTTAGAGCTTGTCAGAGCCTAATCCTCATATTAAAAAAATAAAACCTTGAGGCTACTTATTTTGATATGGTGTTAGAGCTTGTCAGAGCCTAATCCTCATAATTAAAAAAAAATCAACCTTGAGGCTACTTATTCTGATATGGTGTTAGAACTTGTCAAAGCCTAATCCTCATAATTAAAAAAATTCAACCTTGAAGCTACTTATTCCGATATGGTGTTGAGGAATTCCACCACATTTATCTTTATGACCAATTTATTTGTTTACCACCTTGCTAATGTTCTTGTTGATCATACTTGTCATATGAATGCATTAGTGTTTGTTTTCTTTAGTTTGTTAGCTTACCTTGTTGATTGAACTTTGATGACGTCTTTGACCTTTGTTTGGAATTCTTAGACTTGCATTTCTCCTTGACTTTGCAATTAATCCATATGCATCCCCAAGGGTGTTGATTTTAGGTACTCTACATTAATTTAAATATATTGATGCATACTTAACTTGTACTATAACTTTCTAAGCCTTTTAGGTCCCTAAATGTTTAGCTAAATAGATATAGTGTGAAACTTTGATTTAATCTACTAAAGAGTTACCTATTGAAAGGTGTCATCACGTGTGCACAGTTGATGAGACGTATGCACACTCTTTCGGTACGGGGAGAGATCACGGGTTCGAGCCTAGTGTCCTTGAACTATGATTTAGCATCCATACCATCCACGAAGTAGGACCATCAACTTATACACAATCATCAAGGCTTTATATACTACCAATATTTAAACTTGAAATCCATTATTGTTAGAGCTTTATATACTACCAATATTTAAACTTGAAATCCATTATTGTTAGAGATACTATGTGGCTAACATATTGAAATAACGTGAATAAGATGTCTATCTCCACTATATTTTATGTTGTTTATGTAGCGACTATATATGCTAAATTTCCATGGCTAATATAAAGTTCCTCGAGGGAAGATGAGAAAATAAATAAATTTGGTTAAAAATGGTAGATGTGAGTGAGCCTAAGGCATATTCAAATCTATTCAAACAGGCTAGGATTTCTAATCTTTTCCACGAGGTAAAAGATTACAGTATATCTGATTATTCTTCGAGTGGAACAAGAAGAAGCGGCAGAATGATTAGTGCAGTACACTGCTCTTCGCACAGACTGCTCATGCCTTCATCCTCATCGCCTTTCCAACCAGGGGGGCGTGAGTGTGAGTCTGGAATGGAAGCCCAGCATGTCAAGTCTTGGCGTCCCTGCTTCTTCTCCAAGGTGTGCTTTGAGAGCGGAGGACGATTACCATTCCACTCTCAAAGTACTGCAGTCACGAGGTAGATTCCCCAGAAAGTCATTAGGCCAGGTACGAATGGTATTCAGTTCATGTTAAACTGCATTGAATGAAGATTACCTCATAGATCTGTCGTCTCCCTTCTTTGGGTTCCTTCTTTTTCATTCCAATGCGAAATATTACTACATTCAGTGCAATGGCATGCTATTATTGCATACGCATAAATTTAAATTGGGCACTTCTGAAGTTTTGAAGATGTTTATTTATCTTATGCATTTAGGAATGTGTCTACTACAACACCACAACACAAATTCCTCCTTGTTTCTTTCATGTTAATTAAAATCAAGCATACGGTAGTGATTTAGTTGTTATTATTCGGTTGGAGATCTTGTGAACGTTTCTGTCAACAATTTGATGGAGCAGCATTTTTCTAAGTTTGAAAGAAGGCATACAGAACAAAATCGAGCATAAGATATGACTTTTAGAGTCGTAGTTCAGCGGAAATGGGTGGGAGTTTGCTTTCACTGGCCAGGTTCGATTTCCAACGTATTGGGGCTTGCTTGCACCCTCTTTCAATCCCAGAGCCACACGTTCCAGCAAATTGAATTGATCCCACTCTGCCAAAACCAGCAAATTGAATGGACCCCACTCTGCCAAAACACGGGGAGTTTCTGGTAAAGAAGTATAAGATTACAAAAACACCAAATTTGGGGTAGTTTGCATCATTAATAATTATGCGAGAGTCTCTAATGAAACAAGTAGGGGAATTAGTGGGATTGACGGCACATAATTGACTTCCTGAATAGTTCCCCAGGTCTATTTGATTAAAATATAAACTCTACCTGCTTATTCCTCCCACTCTTCCCACTCTTCTTTTTGTTGATGCTGATTTTGCAGAGCATGTGAGATCCATCATTGTTATTAGGTGGAATGGCTTTAACACTCCATTGCACACTTCGGCACATGTTCTAAATCCAAGATTTTATGATGAAGAATTTATTGCTCAAAAGCAATGGGAGGAGGAAGGCCCCACATAAGGACAAGAAGGTGGCCAATGGAGTGAAGAAAGCTTTCCAGAGGTTGTTTCCAGCTTCTTTGCAAACTGAAGTGAGGGAATAATTTGCTTGTTTTGCTGCTGGATTAAAGGATTTTGCAGACATATCATCTTTGGATGAGAGGATGAGCATGAACTCGGTTAAATGGTGCAGTTGTCATCGGACAAATGATGTATATTTGCAAAACCTTGCCACTTGTATTCTATCACAAGTGGCAAGGTCTTCCTCAGCAAAAAGGAATTGGAGCACCAATGGTTTCATTCATTCTGTGAAGCGCAACAAGTTGGGATCATAGAACGTTGAGGTTCTTGTATTTGTGCATTCAAACCTATGCCTTGTGTCTCGCAAGGGTGAAGAATATACAAGTTGGCCTCATAGAGTCTGGGATGTGGATGCAAATTGCCGCTCTTGATATTTGTGGTGATGCAACTGGAATTGGAGCTGCCTCTTCTTCCAATCCACGCTCTAGTTTTGTTGAACAAGCATCTTGTTCTATTTTTGTTAATGAGGATGAGGATGCCATTGCACACTTCGGCACATGTTCTAAATCCAAGATTTTATGATGAAGAATTTATTGCTCAAAAGCAATGAGAGGAGGAAGGCCCCACATAAGGACAAGAAGGTGGCCAATGGAGTGAAGAAAGCTTTCCAGAGGTTGTTTCCAGCTTCTTTGCAAACTGAAGTGAGGGAATAATTTGCTTGTTTTGCTGTTGGATTAAAAGATTTTGCAGACATATCATCTTTGGATGAGAGGATGAGCATGAACTCGGCTAAATGGTGTAGTTGTCATTGGACAAATGATGTATATTTGCAAAACCTTGCCACTTGTATTCTATCACAAGTGGCAAGGTCTTCCTCAACAAAAAAGAATTGGAGCACCAATGGTTTCATTCATTCTGTGAAGCGCAACAAGTTGGGATCATAGAATGTTGAGGTTCTTGTATTTGTGCATTCAAACCTATGCCTTGTGTCTCGTAGGGGTGAATAATATACAAGTTGGCCTCATAGAGTCTGGGATGTGGATGCAGATTGCCGCTCTTGATATTTGTGGTGATGCAACTGGAATTGGAGCTGCCTCTTCTTCCAATCCACGCTCTAGTTTTGTTGAACAAGCATCTTGTTCTATTTTTGTTAATGAGGATGAGGATGGGTTGGATTAGGATTAGGATATCTATGGGAGTTAATATAGATATGGTTTTCCTTCTAAAATGTCATTTATTTGCATCATTCTTATTTTCTTGCAAGATAATGTCTTATATATATATATTTGTATTTTTTATATACTTTGTTTCCCCAATGTACCAATTTTGGGGGGGCACATTTGCATGCGTTCCCATTTAGAAAACTTGTAGATGTTTCCACGTTTTGTGCAACTTAGTTATCAAATATTATAGGAAGAACAGAGTTTTGACATGTTTGGACAAAAACACTCCAAGGTATAAATGGACTTTAATGAATAGGATAGTATCAATCACGACCTAGCAAAACCAATCACCACCACATATTCTCCGTGCTAGCTATAACTCTCAATCTCTATGGGAAAAAGAAGCAAAGGAGGAGGAGAAACCACTTAGAAAAGAAGCTCAAAATCTCACAATAAATTTGAACTCTCCTTCTCCTTGCTTCATACAATATATAGAGGAAAGAATGATAAAATAATGAGGGAGATAAAGGATAATATAAAAAATAGAAGGGAAGTAAAAAATTAAAATAGTAGTCTCCAAATATAACACTCATTTTTTTAAGTGAAAATAACATGTCTATGAAGAAACTACCCTTCCAAAATATCACCCTCCTTCCACAATAACCACCCATAAGGTAAACTTCAGTTATAAATGACAAATTTTTTCTTTTAATGTGCTTTTTTCATGTGTAAAATAGAACCTACAGATTTTCTAAGGAGAGAATCCCCTAAAATTAAACCTTAAATTATGGGATAACTGAGGATTAAAATAGTATGATGAGCTAGGCTAATTTTAGGAAGGAGAGACTTTAAAAATAGCAATGTAAGCTCCTCTAGGCCAAGCACTCCTTAGCTAAGGTCATATGAAATCCCCCAATGGCTTAACACTATCCAAAATAGCCAATATCTCCATGTGGGCCTGTTATCGCACAGTGTGTACTTGGAAGTAAAGGAAAGGTGAAAGAAAGGCAAACTGGCGAAACTGGAGATTATCCTATCACTATCACCTCAATAGGAGATGGTGATGGCATGTAAAGGGGGTCGGCCATATTTTGATTTGTTGTTGACAATTTATGTGGACAAATTGGTTTAGATGGCCTCATATAAATAGAAGCCATCTCTTTTTCATTTTTACATCTCATCACTTGAGAATTACACACTCTTGGACTAAAATTTTGGCCCCCCTTGGGCAATTCGCTATGTCTTGTCTCTATTGCAAAATGGATGTTTTACTTGTCTATTGGTGGAATTAAGGCTAGTGACTTCTCTTGGATGCTCGTTCTTGGCAATTTGGTGGAATATCTTTGATAAGTAAGGGTTTTGCATGCTATCTCTTGGATTTGGTAAGGAATTTTTGCAATTTTGTGTGTTTCTTCTTGATTTCAATGTTATTTTGTCAAACCCTTGGAGGAGTATAAGGGCATACACCCTCCATCAAGGAATTTCTCTCTATTGTTATTGAAATGGATTAAGGATTGCTACAAGGAGTAAAAAGGCTTACACCCTTGTAGAAATACCTTTCTAAGGTTTGTTTTCTCTAGGGAGTAAAATGGATTACACCCCTAGAAGAGTAATAAAACTTAACTCAAAGAAAGAGACCGCATAACCCAATAGATAAGGCACTAGTTTCAGTGGAGATTAAATATTGTTGCATTGGTAAACATGAATTTAAAGAGATTGAATTGTTTAAGGTTGGATCTAAATTTTACATGCTTAAATCTTTCTTGTGCCCTAAGGGCACCTTGATTTGCCAAGTGATTGATATGTTGTAATAAACATTAAGATACAACCAATAGGATTGCAATAAACTTAGTCTCTCGTACTCTTTTATAACTTTTATACCACTGGAATTTACTTGTAAGTTGTCATAATTGATCTATTGTTTAAGAGATATTGTTTGGGTGGCTTACTTGTTGCTTTTAGTAGCTAGAACTTGTTGCTGTAGCAAGATTTTTCTATATCCATAAGGTTGTTATAAAACTATGTTGATAACACTCATTAACAACCCTCTCTTACTATCAAAGTCTTGGTTTAAACATTGGAAGGTTGTCTACTAATTGCTAGCTTTATTTTCCAACATCATATACTTGATTTTGATGGTTTTATTTGAAACTATCATAGTTTCTTTACTTATGATATATATATTTCCATACCACTGCAATTTTGGGACAACAAGGCTTCCCATTAGTTTTGAGGCTTATATCATCATACATTGTCTTGTTTTAGTTGTCTAACACTGTTTTGCAGGTAAGCAACTTTGGTAACCATTTACCATCTCCAAAGACTCTCTTCTCAAGCCTCTAAATCATCTCGGACTATGACCTATAGGGGTGTTCTTCTAGCCTTGCAATCCTCCTAGGGTGACCTGGAAAGCCTCCCTTGTGTTGGACTTGTCCTTCACTAAAACGAGGGGAGTATCTATTGAGGTGATAGTGATAGGTATTTTGAGTTGTGTCACACAATTGTGGCTTGGGTTGGGATTTTCCCAAACTAAAAACTATACAATAACATTTTTGGTGCCATTATTGGGGAGGATTTTAAATCCTTCCTGACCCTTAATGACACCTCAAAAGTCTATCCCAAAGCCTTTACCCATATATTTCCTGGCGACTCCATTTGAGGGAAGTTCCATTTTCCTTTTTATGATATTTTCATAAATTTCATCTAACGAATCCACAACCTAAAAACCTATCTTTCCCAAAGACACTTCCCCAAGGAAGGTTTAATCCTTCCAAGGTTTACCGAATAAGACCTCCTCATAATTATTTCATTGTCGAAACCTTGTTTCAATGTAACCTTCCCCTCTCTCCAATGGCTCGCCCTTGGGTTGGAAGCCTTTACAAGCTATTGAATATGGCCACCATCTCTAGGTTTCCCAATACCATGCCCGAAAAGTCCCACAAGTGGTTGCCAAAGTTCATCGCGAACATTGTTGTTACACCTGAAGAGCATATTGAATCTATTGGTGTGGCCATGGAAGACAATAGTATAGAACATGAATATCTGTCTCTTATACACATCTCTGAGCGGGCTGGCAATAGAACATGAATATGTTGCAATGAAGCTACTAGCTATGTTTCTTTATGAAGATGCTAAAAAGTGGTATAAAGGCTTACTCGATAATCACTTGGCATCCTATAAAGATTTCACTAAGTTGTTCAAGGGTATATGGACAACAAAGAAGGACAACATAATGCTATTAATGAAATTCATTCAAATCAAGAAGAAAGAGAATGAAACAATGAAGGAGTTTGATACTAGATTTAACAACTTGCACAATTAAATCTTGAAGGACTTATGCCCATAAGAGGTTGTCGTTCTCCTTATTTACTTGAATTCTATCGAAGGACAATTTGGTTTTATTCTGAAGGAAAAGATGCTTGAAAATTTGGCAAAGGACAAAGAGTATAGTGCTCATATTGAAGAACATCTTATCAACTCAAAGATTAAGCCTTTTTAGTTTCCTTATGTCAAAGCAGAACCTAAGTCGAAGACTTCAACCAACAATGTACATGATCCAATCAAACTCTTGGATCATAATTTTGATCAAATGAATGCCCAGTTCATCTAGAGTCAAAATTAGATCATGAACATGTTGACAACTTTGGAGAGGCATCATCATGCTCAAATACCTCAATTTATTAGACAACAGAGGGAAAATTAAGGTTGGAAACCGAGGCCACAAGCAGAGGCAAAGACACCCGACACCTTGGATTTTGTTGGGATGGGCTAAGACCGGAAGAGAGGGAAAATTAAGGTTGGAAACCGAGGCCACAAGCAGAGGCAAAGACACCCGACACCTTGGATTTTGTTGGGATGGTAAGCACAGAGGGATCACCATGGTGTTTTCCCTTCCAGGAACCTCATTTGGAACATGAATGTACAAGATAGATGAGAGAAGAAAAATATCCATGCACTATGGATAGGTTGAACTTCATTGATACCCTTTTCACTCTTCAAGATGATGAACACATTGACATCATATTTAGAACAACTTGAAGAGACCAAGAAGAGGGAACTAGATGATCTCAGTTGGATGTCTTGAAACAAATGGACGAGGACATGAAGGACAAGTTGAGAAAAAAGGAAATCCTAAAATCTCAAGAAAAAACAAAGTGCTAGTCCCATCACTTCAAGCAACAAAGGAAGTGCCTCCACCTCTTCCACCCCCAGTTCGTGACTTACTTCCACAACCCACACAAAAAGATGAGGAGCTTCTCCTGAATATAGATGTACCAGACATGATGGGGAAGATGAATATGTTGGTACCTGTGGTAGATATGTGGAAGATTCCTTTCATAAGAAGAGAAGTTTTGAAGGAATTGAAGGTACAAGATGAAGCAGGGGATCCTCTGATCATCCTAAATACTATGTATCATGGGAGCTAGGGAGAAGAGACTCCTCCTTTTTTATCTTTCCTTGGGCATAAATGGTTTCCGTTTGAATAATTGTATGTTATATTCTGGAGCCTCGATAGATATGATGTCTCTAAAGGTCATTAAACAACTTGGTTTGAGGACAAGTTGCCCTTATGGAAATGCTTGTGGTACTGAATAAAAAATGGTGAAAGTGTATGGTCTCATAAAATATGTGGAGGCTTATCTTCAGTATTTTCTCCATGTCAACCTCATCAGGAATATAATTGTGATTGATGTAACCGATGCTTGGGGCATGCTCTTATTGATAAGCTGGTCTGCTATCCTATGGGGGTTTCTTAGTATGGAACTCACTCATGAACATATCCCTATGGAAAATGGGACATTTGAGATTTTATAGAGTTAACATGTTGCAAAGAATCATGTGGTTGATCCATATAGCCCTGATTATTGGAGTGATTGTGAGTATGATGTGGCACCTCAGGTTATTGAGTATGATCCTTGGGATTTACCTTTTGCACAAGAATATTGTAATGCTACACTACTCCCAAAGACAGATAAGTATAAAGAGAAGCTTACACAACACCAGTAAAAGCATCCAGGATTCATCAAGATACTCAAGAAAGACGAGGATAAGAAAGATCAAGAGAGAGAAAAGGCTATCATGGACATGGGTGAGGTTGATCCTCCTACACAACCTTACATTGAATACATTCCTTATGTTGAGTTTGATGAAGGAAGCCTTGCACTCATGTGGGATAAGAGAAAGGGAAAACCTAAGTATGACAAGATGAGTGAAGTTATATGGCTAGGCCCTTACATAATCAAGAATAAGTCTGAGAAGGGTACTTACTATCTTACTATTCATCTACCATGGATGGGAGGAAGATGCCATTACCAGTTGATGGGTCATCCTCCGACCCTATGTTGATGGGACCTCATCTCCACCAGCCTCGGGCCCTAGATAAGTAGGTAGGTCATTTGCTTTCTTGCATTTGCATGTGTGTTCATCCTAGTGTAGTTGCATTTATTTTCATACTTTGTTTCACATATTGTTTGTTACATTTATGCATTTGTCTGAATCATATTATGTGTTAGTTAGAAATTTTTGAAAATGCAAAATTTTATTTTTAAAGCATAGTTGTCAATTTTGAAATTTTGAAGTTTTGATTATATGATTAAAAGGTGAGAAAGCCACCCGTCGATGCTCTAATATGTTGCTTAAGTATGTGTAGGCACAAGTTTTACTAGGAGATTCTGAGGTTCTCATGCACTCTACAATGAGCACATATACCCATGTAGGATCCAAATGTTACTCCCCCAAGATAGGGGTAACTAAGGAGATGATGTCTCAAGGGCCACAGGTTGAAGACATGGAATACCAAGAGCCATATGAGCAGACATATCCCCTCTTCTCACCACACATCACCATTGATCAACAACAACAACGTTCACCGCACCAGCTTGGCCCACAGAGGATGACATGTCCTTCTTCATGAGGTAACAAGTCTAATCTCGTGGTAAGTGTCACTTTAATAATTGAAGCATTTGAACATGTTGCAAAGAGTCCTTTCTTGATTATGAAAACGTTTGTTTGGAAATTATACCTTTTGTCTTATTTCACCTTGGTGGTTGACATGGTTTCCTAGTAAGTGGTCCACCCTTGGGGAAAGGGTTTCTATTGGGGGATATCCTTGAAGGGTCATCGTACCATTCCCACCCATACTTGCCAATTTCCATGCTTATTTCGCTTCGTTTCCTCATATTTTTGGTTTTTTGGCTTATTGACCCCAAGAAGGGATTGTACTTCGTCTCATGGGAATAAGGGGCTAAAGGTATAGAGCTATTTTAGCTGGAAAAAGTGAAAAGGAATAAATTATCCCTCTAGATGCTTGCCTGAAGGTCCCGAGAGAAATGAAATGCTTCTCCATAAAAAATCAAGGAACTTTAAAAAGGAAAACACAATATTAATAAATATCCCACTTGTTGGGGGAATGCATTTGCGGTGCCTTTTACTTTCCTTACACATGGCAGTCAATGTGTTCGTAAATTCAATGGAATTACAATACTCTTTACTTTCCATTGCACATAGCACTCAAAGTTTTGGACCATAATAAATTAATGGAAAATAAAACGGTCTGTAAAAAGGTTGCATTGAAAATGAGATATGCAACACACACTCCACAAAGGCACCCATAAATGAAACAATATGAGCCCTTGATATGTCAAGAACCCCACAACCAAAATTCATACCCCCATCCACCTCATACTCATTACATGACTTAGAGAGGGTCTTC
>CBVK0103879010.1:0-12348 GCA_900067695.1 Picea abies | reverse complement strand
ACTCTTAAAGTGTTTGACAAATGGGAAATTGACTTTGTAGGACCAATCAATCCACCAGCTAGAAGATCAGGAGTAAGGTACATCATTACAACGAAAAAATATTTAACTAGATAGGATGAAGCAAAAATAGTGAAAGATTGCAATGCAAAAACTACAACACACTTCCTGTTTGAAGAAGTAATTACAAGATTTGGATGCCCTAGAATTATGATGAGTGATTAGGAAACTCATTTTATTAGCAATACCATTTAGTAAATGATTGAATAATTTTAGATACACCATAATAAGATCACTCCATACCATCCTCAAGCTAATGAAACAGTGGAAACATTTAATAAAATATTAGAGAATTCCCTAACTAAAATTTGCAATGTAAACATGGATGATTGGGATTTGAAGATACCAACAATACTATGGGCTTATAGAACCACATGAAACAAACTCACATGGAAGACACATTTCATATTGGTGTATGGTCAGGAAGCAGTAGTCCCTTTAGAATATTTGATACCTAGTCTGCGCATTGCATCCATTACAAACATGACAGAAAGAGGCGCAACCCAAGAAATATTGTCTCAACTCATGAAACTAGAAGAAGACAAGATTATGGTTGTTTTTCATCAGGAAGAACATAAAGAAAAATACAAATCTTGACATGATAGACACATTAAAAATAAAAAATTTAAGGAAGGAAGTATGGTTCTCTTCTATGAAAATTAATAATTAGAACACCCAAGAAAATTTAGGATGCATTGGCTAGGGCCATATGAGATAAAATATATCACAGATGGAGGTGTTGTGTAGTTGCAGGATCTAGCAAGAAAAGAGATTCAAGGATTGGTTAATGGTAGTCGACTGAAATTTTATAGGGATAGTTGACCCTGTAACCCTTACTATATGCAATGTAGAAAATTACAATTGTACATAGTGTATATAGTAGAGGTTGGGAAAGAAAGGAAAAAATTGGAAAAATAAGAAAAATACAAAAAGATGTAGTAGATGGATAAGTGTTAAACATGAAGTTAGATGATACAATGCACAGAAGATAGTAATTGATATGAAATAAATTGAATACACTACACTCCAGAGAAAGGTGACCAGATAGAAAAAGTAGCATGTCAATACAGAAAGTAGCCGAAAAAAGAAAAAATGGTGATCGAAAAAGTGCAACATGACAGAGCATTTATGGCATGACCTATAAAATAATAAAATGTGAACCAAGAAGAATCATTATGACTTTGTGAAAATGAGAGCTAAGGAATCAAAAATAGTTCGAGCAGGTGACTCCGAGGTGTTCAGTCAAGATTTAGAGGAACCCTTTCAAGATTTAGCATAATGGCGTCACCAAAGTTTGGAGATCCCAACCGAGTCACAAGAAAAAAATAGAGTGTCATGCGATCTGCATAGGAAATAGTCATCGATAGAGAAAACTAAAATCATTCTGAAGGAGTGGTGGATGTGGATTCAATTCCATCTCCAGTTATTGAAATAATTAGTCCCACTATTGTATAAGAGCATGATCCAATGAAAGAAGGAATGGATATCAACACACAGAGTGAAACACAAAACCATAGAACATAGAAAAACCCTATGCAACAAGTTGGATTAGGCGCAACACAAACATAGGAATCACTTAATGAGGAATATGATGATTAGACAAAGTATGACGAAGGGAGGTACCCTGCATCAGAACAAACATAGAAGTCAGAGGAACACGTGTAGGTTAAAGACATTACGAACCAACAAAAATAAAACACTGAGGAAGATAAGGAAGAGAACCTAGTGGAAATTATAGGGCCATTAGTGGGGAATAATAAGACAAGGGAAAAACCTACAATGCAAAGAACACTGATCAAGCATAAGAAATTAACATTTTCACTGTCACAGATACATCAAGGAGTCAAAGTAGTTGGTGACATGTTAGGATTTGTTAACAAGTTGAAGTATGTTGATCATGATGTGGAATAAATGGGGAAGTTTCTTGAGTTTGTGTGGAAACTATACATGGAAATAAGATGAGAATGTCCATCAGAAGATCCCATTATGGAGCCAAAACAGTGGATTGCAGGGCTATAAAGAAAAGGAATTATGAACCTATTAGCGATTCCTTACATTGGGAGAGGAAAATATGTCAATGCATGTGTCAAGAAATTACTGGAACTAGTACATGGAGGAGTATTATGGATGGATATGCATGTATCCATAGATGTGGAATTAATTGCATACATTACAAGATTACCAACAGATGGAGCAAAACCAAAGTAGTACATGGATGAAAAACGAAATCCATGGAAGATGAGATAAAGAAAAAATATGGGACTACAAAGTATCCATGGGAATGGTTATTATATAGATAAATGAACTGGAAAATAAATTTGTGAAAACATTGATGGAATGCAAACTCTTGAGAAGATGTCACAAAGAGGAAGCCCATAGGAGTAATAAAAACATTCGCGCAGTGCGTAAAGGGGACTCTACTCACCTGGGCTCCATATGATCCAGATTTTATGAGAAGAATGAAATGACTACAGATTATTAACAGGCATGCGAGAGATTCTGTCCTCAAGAGAAACAAGCTCGAGACCCAACTCTTTGTACTCTGACCTCGTTGGGGACATGCATTAAGACGATAAGGAGCAGACTGCTCTGATACCACCGATCCAGATTTTATGAGAAGAACGAAATGACTATAGTTTATTAACAGGTGCTTAACACAAAATAATAGAGATACAATAAAACTAGTTTTCTATTCAATAAGGAAATAAGATGAAACTATAAAATGCAGTGAAAACAAGATTGTTGGAATGGTGGTGGCTTATCTATAAGAAGAGATGTGATAGTTGTGCGCATTCACAAAAAGATGATTACAATGAGGCTCTGAAGGAATTTTTACAATAAACAGGAATTCCAAAAACCCTAGACATCCAAAAACCTAAACCTAGTAGACGAATCACCAAAAGTCATGTGGGCCCCGTCTGGGTAAGTTAGTACATCAACTTCCTAGGGTCATAACTTTTGCATACGATCTCCATTTTAGGTGTATGATAGCCTGTTGGAAAGGTATCATCAAGGATATTAATTTTGAGTGCTCAATCATTCCTTTAGATATCATTGAGAATATACATAACGAAAAACCTTCATTTGGGCCCTCAAAATGGCCCTGGAAGTTAAAACTGCTAAAAATAGAAAATTGCCAAAATTGCGAGGAAAATGTTTTGAGCTAGTTAGAAAAGGTAGGTGGCCACCGATATCCACCTGGATCAGATATATAAAAAAAATAGAAGATTCACCAGAAACCCTAACTATAACAGAGTAGCACATCACTTAGACCAAGATAATCCTTCACCAAGATAACCTTCACCTTTACTGAGATACTCTTCCTTGTAGCTGCATCACTTCTCCTTGTAGTTGCATCACTCTCATACTTGCACACTTGATAGAGAGATATTGATGAGTGTGTGTACAAATGAGGTGCTAGGCCTCTTATAAATATAATTTGTTCCCCCTAATAATTAGGTCAGGGTCAACCTATCTAGTTTACCTTTCTAATTTACATTTGTGTTGTCTAGGCACAATAGGGATGAATTCTCAATATAATATATATGTATATTATCTTTTTATTTATCCACAAAATGGGATAAGAATATTCTTTGTAGTTAAACAATATTTTAACACTCCCTCTTAACAATAAGGATATTCTTTATCTTTCGACAGGTCATTGGATGTCATCATCAACTGAACAATATCATATGGGAAATATCATCAATTGGATAATCATCATCAAATGGACAACCACGTCAACTTGATAACATCATCAATTGGGTAACATCATTAGCTGGGTAACAACATCCATTGGATAGCATCATTAACTAGGCAACATCATTAACTAGGCAACATCATCAACTGGGTAACAACATGCATCAATATAATTCACTTGGTCATCTGGCATCACGATCACTGACCGGTTCTCCATGAATCCATATTAAAGAAGTTTTTTTCTCTTTATCTTCATGCAGAAGATACTCTTTCTTTCATATTCACATAGAAGATATATTTTTCTTATCTTGACACAGAAGATATATTATCTTCACACATAATATATTCTATGAGTTTTTCCATTCTTTTTATGTTCTCCCTTTTCTTGTAGTCATCTATCTCACCCATCCACTGGGGAGGACAACTTCCCGGGGTCGTAACTTTTGCATACGATCTCCATTTTAGGCGTGTAATAGCCCGTTGGAAAGGTATCATCAAGGATATTAATTTTGGGGGCTCAATCATTCCTTTAGATATAATTGAGAATATCGATCCCTAAAAACCTTCATTTAATACCTCAAAATGGCCCCAGAAGTTAAAACTGCTAAAAGTAGTAAATTGCCAAAATTGTCAGAAAATTGTTTTGAGCCAGTTGGAAAAGGTGGGTGGCCACTGATATCCACTTGAATCAATCCTCCCTCTTTATAAATAAATGATCTCCATTGCATTTATTTCCCACATCATATGAGGAAATTTCTGCTAAATTTAGCCCCAGGTGAGCCACTTGCCTTGGTGCAGGAGCTGCCCTGCTTTGATGACTCGATAAAGCTGGATCATTTGTTGTCGAGTGCACTTGATCTATGTGTCCACAATATTATTTTTGGATGTCTATTGTATGCAGTCAAGGTTGAGCTCTGCTGGTGTCAGCTGCTCTTCTATATCTGAGGTGTCCAATAATGGTGGGAAATAAGCGCGAAGGAGATCCACGTTGAACACTGGGCCAAGGAAAGGAGGAATGTTGAGATCAAAAGAATTGTCTCCCATGGACTTGTTGATGGTGTAAAACCCATAATGGAGTGGGAAAAGATTTTGATGGGGTCCTATAATGATTTCTTTCTGCAAGTGCAACCAAACTTTGTCGCCCACCTAAAACTTATGTGGCACCCGATGTTGATCATGGCACTGCATGTACTTTTCATTGGAATTCTGTAGGATATCCTAAACCTGTTGGTGGATGTGCTAGATTTTCTCAATGAACCAGGTGTATTTTTCAACTTTAGTTGGAGCAGGAGATGGGTCAGTCGAGGTGACCGCAAGGGGAAGTGCAACATCTATGGGACCTAATGGTTGGAATCCCAACCCCACCTGAAAGGGGTTGTGGCCAGTTAAGCTATGTAGGGCTCGCTTGTAGCTATGTTGGAAATAAGGAAGGCTCTCATCCCATGTGAAAGGGTGATTTGAATTATACATGCGAAGGATATGCACAATCATTCGATATACGACCTCGGTTTGGCCATCTGTCTAGGGGTGGAAGATCGTGGATTTGGTGAGCTTGGTGTGCAGCGGTGACCAAAGGCTTGACTAGAATGTGCTAAGAAATAGACTGCCCTAATCTAAGAAAATGGTTTGTGGGATTCCAAAATGTACCCATACTCGTTCAAAGAAGAGTTTGGCAGTGGCCTCTACTATGATGTTCTTCTTGCAGGAAACCATAATCGCCATCTTAGAAAAGCGATCAACAACCACAAAATAACAGTCATTTCCCCGCTTGGTGGACGAGAGGCCTGACATGTAGTTCATTGAGATGGATTCCCATGGCCTATCAGGAGTAGGAAGATGGGTGTATAGGCCCTGTTTCTTAGTGGTCGATTTGGAAATAGCTCAGACAGTGCAACACCTGATATACTCGCTGACCCCCTGTCAAAGTTTTGGCCAGTAGAAATGATTTTGTAGCATCGCCACTATATTTTTGATGCTGAAGTGTCCTGCCATCCAAATGTAGTGTGATTCCCAGATCATATTTGTTCGCTCTCTTGATGGAACATAGATATTACCCAGACGACACAACAACCCATCATGAAGATGGAAATTATCGACAACTGCCCTGTTAGGAGTAGGAAGAGGAGTGTAGAAGCCATGTTTCTTAGTGGGCGATTTGGCAATAGCATAGGCAGTGCAAGACCTTATATAATTGTTGACCTCCTGTCGATGTTTCAGGCAGTAGAAATGTTTTTGTAGCATTGCCACTGTCTTTTCGATGACGAAGTGTCTTTCCACCCAACTGTAGTGGGCTTCCCATTTCATCTTCTCTCACTCTCTTGATGGAAAAAATATGTGGCCTAGACGACACAACAACCCATCATGAAGATGGAAATTATCGACAATTGCGTTTGCACCCAACATTTGGTAGGTGGTGGTGAAGTTTGTGTCTATCTCATAGAATTGGGGCCATCCAGAGGTCTCATGGATGTAGAAGTCTAGCACCGTGGTGAGTGCCACAACTGGTGGTCTACTGAGACAATCAACGAAGCGCTTGGTGCTTCCAGTTTTATGCTTGATGTTGAAGTGGAATTGTTGTAAGTATGTGGACCTTTTTTTATGGCGATCATTCTGCAATTTTCCTTGTGTCTGCATGAATTGCAGTGTCTTATGATCAGTGTGGATTATTTTCCCCTTCCCAATAATGTAATGTCTCCATTGGCGACAAGCTTTCACAATGGAGTACATTTCTTTTTCGTAAGTAGGGTACTTACCATTCTGCAATTTTCCTTGTGTCTGCATGAATTGCAGTGTCTTATGATCAGTGTGGATTATTTTCCCCTTCCCAATAATGTAATGTCTCCATTGGCGGCAAGCTTTCACAATGCAGTACATTTCTTTTTCGTAAGTAGGGTACTTACAGACAACATCTGATAGTGTCTCCCTATGTATGGCCACGAGGTGGTCGTACTGAGTGAGAACGATACCCACCGCATAGTTTGAAGCATATGTCCCGATCTCAAAGGGATTTTGCAGGTTTGGTAGTGAAAGTAATGGGGCTAAGCACAAGCGCTACTTCAAATCATCGAACACTTGTTGTTGGGACCGGCCCCACGCAAATTTATCCTTACCACCAGCCCTGGTTATTTGGATGAGGGCCCATGCAATATGGGAGAATCCCAAAATGAATCTATGGTAGAAATTGGCAAGGCCCCAAAAGCTCCAAAGCTCAGTGAGTGTGGTTTGGGTTGGTGAGTCACGGATGACTTGGATCTTGGCTCAATCCACATGTACACCATCCTGATCAATTATGTACCCTAGGTAATGGAACCTATCCATGCTGAAGGAGCATTTTTCCAAGTTGGAATATATCTTGTGATGCCACAGGATGTACAACACCTGCTGAATATACTGCAAGTGTTCGACCCAAGTCTTTCTATAAATGAGAATGTCATCTAGATACACCACTACAAAAGTATTGGTGAATGGTCACAAGATATCGTCCATCATCCTCATGAAAGTGGTTGGATCATTTTTCAAACCAAAGGGCATGACCAACCATTCAAAAAGGACTTCTTTTGACTTGAAGGCATTTCTCCATACATCTCTTTGTTCTATCAGGACCTGGTTGTAGCCAGACTTCAGATCAATCTTATTGAAATATTTTCCCCCCATGAGTTGATCAAGGAGGTCGTTTATTCAGGGAATCGGGTACCAGTTTCTGACTATGATTTTATTCAGAGCCCGATAATCAATGCATATTCGACAGGTTCCATATTTCTTTTGTAGCAGCACGATTGGGCTCTCGCAAGGTGATGATATGGGATGGATGTACCCCTTGTGGAGCCATTTTTGGATCTGTTGCTTGATTTCCTCATTCTCTAATAGAAAGTGATGATAGACTGGCCTATTGGGAAGTGGTGTGTTGGGGGTCAGATCGATGGGGTGCTTGACCTAGAAGTGCAGAGGTACCTCGGTAGGTGAGGAGAAGATATCTTAGTATTTTTCCATGACCTTATCTACTTGATTCTGCTGTGTGGAGAGGTCGGCCAAAGAGACCCTGGTTGTGGTTGTGATATTTCTCTTATTATGAGAAACAATCATGAAAATACAAACTTCCCCGTCTGAGAGATGACCTTCCTGCATTCCTTAGTAGAGATCAAGGAAATAGCACTAGGTGGGACTGCCTTGGGTATCCTGTAAAATTTCATGTTCAAAGTAATAATAACACTATGAGGCCTAAACTCATATAAATCATGATGTTTCCATAAATAAGGTTGGCCCTAAATAAAATCACAAACTTTGAGAGGAGAAAAATCAAACAATACCTTATCTTTGAAGGGCTTGATATTGTATGACAATCGACACTGTTGGCTGACACGAAGATTGCTTCCTTGGCAAAGCCATCCAATGGTGTAGGGTTGTGGGTGCAGTTTTATCAGCAGGTCCAACCACTTGATGACCTCTGCTGAGATCAAGTTGTTTTGGCTACCTCTATCCATGATGAATTGCAATAGAGTGCTTTTTACCCACATCTATGAATGAAAGAGGCATTCTCCTTCTTCTGGCTCGTCTGGTTCACCAGGGTGGAGCTTGGTGGTAGAAATGGTGGCATTGGGTTCCACATCAATGATTTGTCTTCCATTTCTGGTTCTGGATCAAAGTCTGAACCTGCATATGATTCATAGTCTTTCACTTCAGCCACCATTGATTTCTTTGAGTAGATGTCAACAGTGTTATGCCAAGGCCTCTTATGGAAGTCGCACCACTTCCCGGTATCTTTCTTTGTCTTTTTGGTGTCCTTCTTTTCTTGCAGCTTGGACTAGTTTTTATGATACTATCCATATTTTTTGTGTCCTTTTTTCTTTGCATTGGGGTCGCCCTTTTCTAGCTTTTGTTGTGAGGGGTTCCTAGGTCCAAATTGCCACATCTTTTGTTTGAGCTTCTGCTTGATTTTGACTGCATATCGGTAGGTCACGCCCAAGGATGAGATGTCCAAAAATTCCGTTTTGGTCTAGATGTATCTATGCAAAGCATCGCGATACTTGAGCACTAGATGTCTCTTTGAATCTTTGATACTCAGCTTAGTGCACAAGGTATGAAAGATATTTGTGAAATCTGGCACTGCTTGGTCTCTTTCTTTCCACATTGTGATCCATTTGGTATACAAGTTGTCATAACTTCCAATAGGGTAGTATTGTTCCTTAATAGCATCCCTGAAGTATTCCCATGTGGTCATGAATATAAATAATGAGGTTTCCTCTTTTTCCTTTTTCTCACAAAAGGTTTCCCACCAATCTTTGACATGGGGAACGAATCTTTGACATGGGGAACGGATTTGAGGAGCGCAAAAGTAATATTTTCTTTATTTGAAAAGTTATGTAGAGAAAAATACCCTTCAAATAGATTCAACCACTTGTCTACAACATCTGCATCTATCTAACCTTCAAATATAGGAATATCAAAATTTATTTGTACCTTTAAGGGGATGGCGCCTCCACTTGAAGAAGATGCATCGCCTGTTAGTAGTCGCCGAAGGATTTGTGCGAAATTATCCATCATCTCGTTCCTTTGTTGCATGAGGGATTCCTCAATAAACAATTTGAAAGGATCTCCTATCCCATCATATTTCTTTTCTCCTTCCATGAGAGGTTGCTTGGGCATGCGAGATATTTTTTCCTTAAGAGAAACAATCTCGAGACCAAACTTTTTGTACTCCAACCTCATTGGGGACATACATTAAGATGACAAGGAGAAGACCATTCTGGTACCACTAATCTGGATTTTATGTGCTAAAAAAAATGACAACATATTATTAACAGGTTCTTAACTCAAAATAACAGAGATACAATAAAACTGGTTTTCTATTCAGTAAGGAAATAAGCTGAAACTGTAAAATGCAGTAGAAACAAACTTGTTGGAATGGTCGCAGTTTATCTCTGAGAAGAGATGTGAAGGCTACGATCATTCACAAGAGGATGATTACAATGAGGATTTGAAGGCATTTTTACAATAAACATGAATTCCAAAAACCCTAGACATCCAAAAATCTAACCCTAGGAGATGAAGCACCAAAAGTCATGTGGGCCCCATCTGGGTAAGTTAGTACATCAATTTCCCGGGGTCGTAAATTTTGCATACGATATTTGTTTTAGGTGTATGATATCCCTTTGGAAAGGTATCATCATGGATATTAATTTTGTGGGCTCAATCAGTGCTTCAACTATAATTGAGGATCTCGATCTTGAAAAGCATTCATTTAGGCCTTCAAAATGGCCCCAGAAGTTAAAACTGCTAAAAATAGTAAATTTCCAAAATTGTTAGAAAACTATTTTGAGCCAGTTGGTAAAGGTGGGTGGCCACCGATATCCACCTGGATCACCATATCTACTAAAATTGTTTTTGGAGGATTGCAAGGATGCATAGGATCTAGGTTCAGAATTCCATTATGCATGGTTAATCATATTGATAGCACTGGCTGGATGCGGAGAACCAAAATATAGTGGATTTTATCATAGGCGAGGGAAATGTTGCACACCAAAATACACAACACTATGGCACACTTCAGATCCAAATAAAAGGAAGTATAATTCTAGAATTTTCTCCATTATGTATGATGAGATACAAGATAAGATGGAAAACACATGGAGAATGCCACCATAAGTGGTGAGAGAAAATCAAGGAATTGCAAACTTTCAAGATTCAAGGAATAACATATGGATCCGAGCTAGAGGGACCCTAAAAAGGAGTGGTTACAGTTGATATAATGTATCACAAGGGAAGAAGTGTAGTGGGCTATGAAGGATTGGCCTAAAGAGTGGAATGTACTAGTAATCCCAAAAAAGGTACCAAAATATAAACAAGTAGAGGTTGGAACTTCACAACATTCAACTAGCCCAACAACAAATACATGGAAATAAACAAAGCACATAAAATAAATAGGGGGTAGTAGAAAAATTAAAAATCCAAGGCAGAAAAACATTATCCCAGAGGCTTCATCTCAGGAAAAGGAGCACGCAGAAGAACCAAATGGAGGAGCGAAAAATGATACCAATATTCCTATGCTGGAGGAAACAAGAGGTGGAAATCTCCCAAATATAGATATACCAGTTCCAACCATGTAGACAGAGACATTTCCAATGAAAAGAACAGTGTTGCAGACAACATGACAATGCAAGAAAATGAAGGAAAGAAAGGAATTTCCTCAACTCACACTTACATAGGACGATGAAAAATTGATAGAAGAGAAAGTATATGATCAAACAATAAAATATTGGTATGATCCTGAGAAGCAGAGGGAGGAGATAGTGAAGAAATTAACAGAGGTCAAGTTTGCATTGGAACAATTACAAATTACTACAACGCAACAAAAAGAGAAGGCACAACAAAAAAAAACTTCTCAGGAAAGAACAGTTCCTGAATATGAGACAATGCATATCATCACTATGGGGAATGAAACATTTTGTATCAGCCAAGGAATGTTTCAAATAAATGAAGCTATAACATAGAATCCACTGAAGGATATAGATCATATGGACTTGGAACTGCCCAAAATTCCAACTAAAGCATTGTACAAACATTAGATAAGTGTCACACAAGAAATTCAATCAAGGGCCCATGCAGATTCTACAAGATTATAGTTAGCCAAGGATGTAAATAACACCCTAGAGATGACACTTAACCAGGTGCAATTTGAGATGGAAGAAACAAAGTAGCATGATGGATGAATAGATCAACAAGTGGAAGAAGTATTTAAAACTATTTCTGATAGAGCAGAAGGAGAAAATATACCCTTGAAGGGTAAAATTGAGAAAATAGCACAAGCTATGGAGGCTTAGATATCCCACATTACAGATTTGATGGACCTACTAGTACCTACTACTCCACCATAAGTAAGAACACAAAGAGAGAAAGAGGATATAGGTCATACAAAAAGCATTCCTCTTGTCATCCAGGAAATCATATAGCTTTATAGTAAGAGTGTGAAACTATGGACAAATATTCAGGAGGATGGTAAACTATAGGTGTTAGACCGAAAAGAAGAAGGTATAAATACTATGATGCAAGAACTAAATCATGAAAAAAATGATGAAAATACCTGACAGATTCAGGAGTGCGTAAGAGATGAAAAATTTGTAGGCAAAGCTAAAGTCCATACAATCAAATAATTAGTCAAATCATACTCCATTAGAACCACTACAAGAAGGAACAATAAAAATGCTTACGGAGATTGATGCAACGAAGGGTCAGATTGAGCCAGTTGGATTGGAGAGTGGGGAACTATTGAAGGAGCACATCACCGTGCAAATTTTGGAGACTGTAGCAGAAAAGAGCATGCAAGTAAAATATCGAGTTGAAGAAATTACAAGTAGGTTTCAGGCACTCATGTAACACCCTGTTTCCCCCAGTTTGTAAAAATAATTGGATTGGCCAAGAACTGTGGTAAACTCATAAATGTGAATATGTGATGTAAATGGACCTTGTGGAAAAGGTCAATGAATGTGAATAACATTATGAAATTATATTGCAAAACTGCTAAGAGGGGATGTACATAAAAAGAGACCATGATGGCGGTGGAAGGCACCTGGAAAGGTGGCGTTAACTTCCACTGAG
>CBVK0103878959.1:0-16396 GCA_900067695.1 Picea abies | reverse complement strand
GGTCCCAGTAGCGACAGTTCTCTCTTTGGTAGGAAAGATTATTTTTGTTTTGATAATAGTCCCATGGTAGCTTTTGGCGAAGATGTTATTTTGTAAGGATCTTGGAACTTTTTCTCTGTAGCAAGATTGTTTCTTTTTTGGTTAAGTCCTTGAAAAGAACAATATCATGATGTAACGACTGTCTTTGAGTATAGATTATATTTTTATGAATATAATGTGAAATTTTATGTGGAAAGTTAATGACTTTTGACTTTAATTGAATGATGAAATCGATTTGAGGTTATGTAGAATGTTTTAAAAGCATGACATCAAGGTTATTCTATTCCTTTATTTGAATGTTATTGTTTTGGTATGTTGACCATGATTCTCTAATCCATAAGCATTTGTGATGGACTTTGAAAGAAAGCCTTATGATGCTCGATGAAAGTATCTATGTCAACTATGGAATGTTGGCTAAGAACATAAGTATATAAAGCAATGCTCGGGTATTTTAATAAAGAATTAGAGATAAACTTGTTAATACAATAAGTAATGATATCTTTGGGGGGTCAGCTTGGGGTCACTACAAGTTAGTTTGAATTTCCACAAAATTATGTTTGAAAGTTTGAAAGGGGGTCCCAAAATAAAAACCCGTTTTCCTCATTAGTTTGATATGAATTAGTGAGGGACTACGATTTCATATATTGTACAAATGAGCTAAATGCATCCATTGCGAGAACATTGCCATCATTGGACCCTTTTAGGCATTAAAACACTTAATTTAGATCAAGATTTTGGTTTTTGAAAAAGTTTTGGATTAAGGTATCCAAGTTGCATGCCTCTTCTATTTTGTGTGATTACACTGCTTAAATGTGAAAGATACATAATTTATTAGTGAGATCCCATGAAGCAAGAAAATACTATACAAAGTGGAGCTTTAGGGATGTATTTTTATGTAAAGATTGATTTTTGTGTTCATGTGTACCATGTCTTTACATTTAGTTACTTCCTTGTCATTTCTATATTTGTTATGATCATCAGATTTCTTGGGATTTTCTTAGCATAACCACTAATCCAAAGAGAACCCAAAGAGAGAAACATAAGTAATCCATATTTTGATCAATTTTCCTAGCTACTCGTACCCTTGTAATAGGCATATAGAACTTCATAGAGTCTTCAAAATTTCCTTCATTGCATATCAATAGTCTCATAGTGGTATAGTTGATGAAGGAGACATAAGGCATTATTGTTGCCTAGTTATTATAAGAATAGGTATGTACTTATCTACCAATTTCACTTAGACATTATCATGCATTCATATACATACACAATATAAAGATGCAATTAAGGAAGTAATAAGTGAAACAAAGATATGGTAAATGTGAAATATTAATATGCTTATTATCTTAAATACCATGATGATTAGAAGGGTGCACACCTGTGTATCTAGAGATGAGGAGGTAGTTATCTAATTATCTAACAATATGTTGGATTAGTGGATATTTGGCGATCGACTAGCCCAACATTCAATGTATAAAACTATCTAACATGCATACATGGCAGGTCATTGCAAATATGATTCTAACATATTCAAAACCTAGTTATTTCTTCCTTGCAACATCCTCCCCAAACTTAGGTGTGTCATTTGTGCTCAAAGAAGTAGATCAAAAATATATGTAAGTCCAAAATTACAAAAAAACAACAACACTTTATAATTTTTTTTAAACATATATAAGACACAACTTTAAGAATCAAATGTTATGGTGGTGAAGATGGTAGAATACTCTAGGAAGAATAGTCATTCAGGTCAAATATGACACCCAAGTTGACCCCCAAGATCAGGTTATGAGATGACAAACACTGAGACAATTTACAATCTTTATGAATTTACCTAAGGCAATGCACAACCAAATTGAGAAGGGATAAAACTATTAGTTGGAACCTCTATGTACACCAATTAAATAGATTGATATTTATAACAACCTAGAACCTTAGGAAAATCATTACTGCAAAAGATAGTTAGGTAGATTTCTAGCACCAAATAGACTAAGGCCTCTTTTCCTACACCATCTAGAATAAGGGCCACTCCTTACTAGCACCAACTAGAACAAGGTAGTTTCCATCAATTTATAAGCAATCTAGACATAGGAATATGAGCTTTTGTCTAAGATCCCATCCTCTACATAATCTCCATAGTAGTGTCTCTCTTCACTACCTCTAGTAGTGTTATTCATATGTCAATGAAAATTTAGCATGGATGAAAGCAAAAGAACCCTCTCATGGTCTCAAAATGGAGTTTATATACAAATGAATGGTATGTAGGTATCTGATTTGCATGGAGTGAGGTGTCCAACACCCTCTAGGATTAAATTTCTCATTCCCCCCACACTTATCACAAGGGGTAAGTTATGTGGGAGACACTTGTTATATCATAGCCCCCCTCTCCAAATGGAAACCATATTTCCATATGTTATATCATCTTAATTTTTGAAATTCCATCATGCTCTAGAGATTAACATAGGAAAAGCATAAATATTGCTAAGAAAGCTATTCATATTCATTAGTGCAAGCTTACTGAAGTCAACACAATAGACTCTTGCAATGAAAAATGCAAGTGCTAATATTAACCTCCGAAACATTTACTGAAGAGATGGTTTTGAGGTACTCAAGCTTAATATTTATGTCTCTCTTGATTAAATTTTTGGATCAACAGGTTTATCAACTTCAATTATCCTTAACTAAGCCCCCCTTCACCTTGAATCCTCAAATTTGACCACCTATGAACTCTTTACCAACCTCTTTCATCACTCTTAGTTATCAATCTGATAGACTTGACCCCAATCTCTACATGTGGTCATTAGAGATTCCTCTTTGGGTTATTTTGTGCCTCTTTAGCTCGATTTGCATGCATTTTTTAATGATCCATTTTCTCAACCATTTATTTATTTTTCTTATCTTCCCTTCCATTTTATTGATTAATATGGTAGATACATAGTTGATATTGATAAACTAGTGAAATCATGATTGTTTTTTTTGTCCATTCCTACAAAACACTCCTCAATGTTTATTGATTGTTGGGGATAAAAACCGTAGAGTGGAAAAAAGATAAAGCCTAGTCTCCTTTAATTTATGGGTCAATGGTTACCAAAAGAAAGAGGTAAGGGTTGAAAGTAAGTAAGAATAATTTTTAAATCACATTGACTTGGGATAGGCGTACCTTATACCTCAAGACATGTGTAGTACTTATGTAGGAGTATGATAAACTGAGGATTTTACTAAGAGGCCTACCAACAATTGAAAGAAGCAAAATCAACTTTTTCGATATGAGTAGCCACTCCATTTAAGACAAAATAGGTATATTTATGATGTTGTTGGATGGGCTTACATTTTGACATCTTTGTTGTGATTTGTCACCATTTATATAGTCGTAAGAGTGAGTCTTGAATCTATCCTACTTACCCTATGTGGTCATTAAGTTGAGAGGGAGATAGGGAAGATTGATACAAAACAGATTTTTGATAACATTGCAACATTTTTCTCATTACTATTATAGACCATCTTACCCAATGCAATTCATCTTTAAGGAATGAGAGTAACTTTTAAGAATTGGTTCGGAGGAAAATATGTGCTTTAGTTGCATTTTTGCAAGATATTTTGAAGTGACCATCTTACCCAATACAATGCATATTTAAGGAATGAGAGTACCTTTTAAGAATTGGTTGGGAGGAAAATATGTGCTTTAGTTGCATTTTTGCAAGATATTTTGAAGTGTATTTGCTAAGAGGACCAAACTTATGATATCTGATGATCTGATATGAAGTTAGACTTGTCTTTCATCAAATGGTTTACATTATATAAATGTGTATATAGCCCTTTTATCTCTAAGTTAACTTGTAATGATTAAAGAGGAAATCCTTGCACTAATATGTTGAAAGTATAGTTTTTATGCTTAAAATGAATGAAAGGAAGCTCTCAATGAAAATGTCATATTATGATTAAACAATTAGTATATAACTTGTATGTTTAGCAATGAACTCTATCAGTGACCAATGAGATCACATAAGTATGCATTGCTTAGCTAATTGTTTATGACATTTCAATTAGATAAACTTATAACATATTAAACTAGGACCTTGGAGGCCTTGAATTATGAATGAATAGAATATTTTACCTTTGAATGACTTGAGTAAATTTCCCTCGCACCTATGATGAATTTAGCCTTTAACAACCTTGGAATGGTGTCATAAACTAATTTTGGGTGTTGTATCAAGCTATAGGAATAATCTATGAGCAAGATGGACAAATCAACTTTCTATAGAGATCAAATCGAGGCATCTAAAACTCATAAAATAATGTTGTCTTATCCCCAAGGGTTAGCTCAATTGATTTTCATGTCAGATGTACGTACTCTCCCCTGAAGTTGGGGAGGTCATGGGTTAGACTCTCATGCTCCTTGGGGCTATGATTTACCCCTCTTACCATCCACGGATCATGGGGAAGTATTTGGTGGGTTTTCTACAAATATTTCTTTAGGAAAAAAAGAAGAAGTAATGTTGTCTTAAAATATATATTTATGAGGATGTTCATTAGGTCCCTAGTAAACTACCTTTGTCTTTGATACCTAAAAAGGAACGTTGAAAAATAGATATGGGTGTATGTGGTTAAAATCAATGGAAGGTATTGTACGCCAAGCCCATGTCGATTTTGAGAGAAATCAATGAGAAAGAAAGTCGACTTAGTTGAGAGAGAGAGAGAGAGAGAGAGAGAGAGAGAGAGAGAGAGAGAGAGAAGAGAGAGAGAGAGAGAGAGAGAGAGAGAGAGAGAGAGAGAGATTCAATGTGATTGCATTGAAAACCTAAGTAATGAATCGTTGAAAGTAATTGTCACGAATCCAAGAAATTAGATCATTGGAGGAACCTAATAGTCAAAATTAGGAAATTCAATTTTGAAATCACTGAAATTGGAAAATTGAAAGGACATCAATTTTGTGGAAACTAATGTTGATCCTTAGAAAGAATTTGATGATGAAAAATAGAACAATTTGAAAAATCAACGAGAAGTAAATTTTGGATCAAATCAATGGGAAATTAATGTATATGCAAAACTAACATGTGTGTAAAACTAATGATAATGGAGAACTGATGTCCTCGAGGTCTAGAGCAGTCGGTGGGGGAGTGTGATGTTAAGACACTCCGTAAGTGAAAGTCACTGGTTCGAAACCCCTGGGGACACCTCAAATCTCCGTAAGTGAAAGTCACTGGTTCGAAACCCCTGGGGACACCTCAAATCCAACCATGTTAAGGGTTGGTGCGGTCTAGGCCGAGTGCGATCCCTAGGTGACTTTGATGGCTTATATGCCCTTGGGTCGTGGCATCTCAGCCATAGATATTCAGTCCCTCTCCAGTCACATGGTTCAGGATTACCAACAAAAAAAAAAAGATAACGGAGAATCAATGGTTTCCATAAAATTGATGGGCCTCAAAATTTTATGAAAAAAGATCCTACAGTCACAAGAAAAATCAATGATGGAAATTCAATGGACAATCAAACTTAAGTAAAAATGACAAAATGCGTCAAAACTAACAAACATAGAGAAATTGAGAACTCAAATTTAGGTAGACATTGATCGACATATTAACAAATAATAAATAAACTAGAAAAGTCGATGAATAGAAAATCAAAGCGATGTTGATATGAGACAACCAACCCATAGAAACTAATTGTGATAAAATCAACATAGTCTAGAAATTTGACAAGACTATAACATGTCTAGGTGTTATTAAGATAGGGAGCACAAGTGGATAATAATGATAGCCACCTTGTTTCTTTGAATGCTTCTAGTCAATCACTACATTATTCGTGTTCTCTACTTGACTATGCACATTGAGGAATCTATTAAGAAAAGTGTGGGAAATTATTAAGGAAAGCATGTTGTAGAAAATAATTGAACAAAGTAAATAAAATTTAGTGAGTAGTGTTTTATATTTTTAAAGAAAAATGTTAAATTTGAGTTTCCCATTATAAATTAGGCTTCATGAGTGAAAGCCCTATTACACCTCAGACTCTCTACAGTGTACCCTACATTTTTTTATGAGATGTGACCATTCTGATGAGCCCAAAGTCTGATGATTTCTTTGTATATGGCCATGATGGGATGATTTGATGTACAAGTGTTGGTTAGAGGTTTCCCAAATCCCCTTAGGTGGATAATCATAACATGTTCGTTTAGTCCCCATTCTCAGGGTGCTTGGTTTTATTTCTCTGGTCGACTACCCATTGGAGGTGGTAACTCCCTCTAAATTTGAGAATTTATGTCTTGGCTAGGTATGTGGTAATTTTGAGGCGGATCTACTTGGACACATGATTTACGAGGCCCTAACTATTCACTTAATCTTTTCTATGTAAAAGGTGATTGTGCTTTGTAAGGGTTGTCACACCCATGGTTTAACACACCTTATTTTACCCCTCATGGACCCTCTTTTTCTTATGTATGTACCACACTTTGGTAATGAGCCTTTGGAGATGATTCTACACATGATTATCCAGTTTCGTGATTTTCGAGGCATGTCACAAATTTTGAAGCATTGGTCACACTCTTTAAGGCACAGATGGGTTGTTTACCTCCATGTGGACCTCCTCTACACTTTCCATGTGTTAGATGATAGAATGTCCCCCTCCTTTGACACATTTTTAAAGTATTTTTTCTCACTAAAGGAGGTAAACCTCACTTGGGGCACTTTATGACAACCATGGGGTTTTATTTGAGCCACTTGGATGATGTGGAGGTCACTTAAGTGACTTTACACTTTGAGGAGATGACATGGTGTCCACCCTTAATGATGTGAATGGACTTTAGACGACTTTTTTCATGACTTTTGATGAGGGTTGTCCCATTCTTTTTTATGCCATTCTTGTTGTTGGAGGTTTTATGATCTATTTGTTGAATTGGAGGGTCACTCCCACACTTCATGGAGCTATCTTGACCTTATATATGGACATAGTTGTGCATTGGAGACATATTTCAAGAATATATGGACATTGTTTGAGCATATTTGTAGCACATTTTATGGAGGTCCTCCCCTTTTAAGAGGGTTTCTAGCATGTAAAGCATCTTTTAATTGTAGTTTGAATTGGTCTACAAGTTATGTGTATGACAAGTCACTCTTACTTTATTTACTTAGTCTAATTGTAGGGAATAAAGAATGGGAAGGAGTTGTGAGCCTATAAATATAGTCACTCCTCTCATTCAAAATTGTTGTGAATTGTTGGAGATCATTATTGGAGACATTTAATAGAAAATATTTACATTGTGTTTTCTTGGAGTTCTAGTTTTCTTGGTTATTCTTTTTGGTATTTTTAAATGCTATTGTGAAATGATTCAAGATTCTACATAAACTAGCAAGATCGATCCACCTTATATATGGACATAGTTGTGCATTGGAGACATATTTCAAGAATATATGGACATTGTTTGAGCATATTTGTAGCACATTTTATGGAGGTCCTCCCCTTTTAAGAGGGTTTCTAGCATGTAAAGCATCTTTTAATTGTAGTTTGAATTGGTCTACAAGTTATGTGTATGACAAGTCACTCTTACTTTATTTACTTAGTCTAATTGTAGGGAATAAAGAATGGGAAGGAGTTGTGAGCCTATAAATATAGTCACTCCTCTCATTCAAAATTGTTGTGAATTGTTGGAGATCATTATTGGAGACATTTAATAGAAAATATTTACATTGTGTTTTCTTGGAGTTCTAGTTTTCTTGGTTATTCTTTTTGGTATTTTTAAATGCTATTGTGAAATGATTCAAGATTCTACATAAACTAGCAAGATCGATCCATTGAGGAGTTATCAACTACTTGGAGGGAGGACGTCTAAGGTTTGTATCTCTTCCTTCTTCCCTAAAACAATTTGGTAATTGCTTATCCCTTGGATTGATTATTTATATACTCCTTGACAAGGGTGTTAAGTATTATTTGCAAGTCTTTTGTTTATTTTATTGGTGAAGGCTATTCCCTTGGAGAAACCCTTCTTGTAGGGCCTTAGTTTTCATGGTTTGCGAATTTTTATCATAAATCAGATTCTTGAATTTTTGGATAGAGGCAAGCTAGTCCAATTTATAGAATACAATCAAGGTATAACTCAAGTATATCATTCACTCTTGATTTGTGTAATTAGATCTCACACTTGAGCAGTTAAAGGTACAATTTCTCTTCATCTAAAGAGTGATTTCTCTCTGTTGATTTATATTTATGTTGGACCAAATATTTATTTCAGATCTTGACACTTTTATAATTATCTCCTAACCCTCTTTGTTTTATAGTATTTATTTCCCTAACCTTTGGTTGAATATCCTTAAGGCATTTTGCTACTAAGGCACTGGTTTATCTAACAGATATTGAGGTGTGTAATCGGAAGTGACTTATACTATACAGGTTGTTTCTAAGGATTGAGATACCCCTCGAGGCTTCAAGGAGATGGCCTAAAGTGAAGGGTAGATTATGCAAAGGCGACAGTGGTTCATTTCTTGTGTTGTGCTTATCCCCAATAGCACCCTCAAAAAGATTATTAGTTTGGATGGTAACAAGCCCAACATATATATGGTATATATGGTCCCAATATTCTTCTATCTCTTTGTTATGTTGAATTATGTGGAATGTATGTGATTTACTTGCATTACAAATATTTGTATGCATGATTTCCTTTATGTGCTTCAGCATGTCTAACATGAGATTAGCAGATTAGCACAACCCCTTTTTCTACCTTAGTTGAACACCATTGTAATATGTTAGTTACCCTAGAAGAAAACATAAACTAATTAATGTTGGCAACCAACTAAATAAATTTAAGCTAATAAAGGTTAGTAAATCACTAAGAACTAATTTTCAAAAAAGGATGATATAGTTAACATTGTTTTATCAATAGGGTGAATTCAGGGATAAAATTGCTAGTCTTCTACAAGAGACAATTATTGCTTAAGAGTTTCCTTCTTTTCATGAAGTTAAGATATGGTCCTAATCTATCTCTTGTATAATGAAGTGATTACAAATGCATTTGAAAACCCTAAAATGACTTGGAAATAAAATGTTAGAATTTACTCAATTATTTATCCTACCAGAAGGCGAATATAATTTATTGAGTCACTCATTGACTCCCCACTCCATTAGTTTAGGCTTTGGAAATTGTTTTCATCTATAACATTTAACACCATATGAAGAAAATAATTATTTTATATAATATATAAATTATTTTATGTTGAATGTGATTGGACAATATGTTTTAGGTCTTATAGTGGAGCTCCAACAACCCCTAACAAACAATATGAAAATAAGATGAATATCATTAATGAATGATAAGGTCATGACAAATGTCACAAATGAACAATATTTTTTTCCTAAGAAAAAATCGTAAGCTTTCATTTCAAGTAGAAAAAAGTTACATTCAAAATATGCATCCAATGCCCTAAAATTATACTTTAGAACAACATCCGAAGTGAATTATAAACAACTTCAAAAGAAAAAAATAGTCCCTCGACTTAAAGCCCTAGATTCACATCACATTAAAGTCAAACTGAAAATGGGTTACAACCCACTTTACATCTAAAATAGGCGTTGTGGCTTGTGAAATACCTTATACAATGTTGGAGGTGTTATATTCTTTGCATGTACATTGTGCATTCATGCACAATACGTTATCTATAGTGTGTGCATTGTGCTCTCATCCATGAGTGTATGCATTTTTTTATTTTTAGTGCTTTTTTCGGCCAATGGTTTCCAACCCATTGTAATCTAACCTTAGTTAAGGAATTCATGTTGTAATATACTCCAGGTTAACAGATTTGGGATTTGGATGTTGTAGAATACCTAACCGTTTTGTTATGAATGATTAAGCTAATACAAAAAATAATATAGAGGTGGGACTCTTAGTTAGGTTGGTTTTCCCAGTTAAAGATTTTTAGCATAAATACTTGTGTATTGTGTGTGTGCCATTATTGTTCTCTATGTATTGCTTCAACCTCTATATTCATTGATTAACTCGCAAATGTTTAGAACTTACATACAAGAGGCAACCAAATAGCTCTAAAGATACAATATCACAACAAACAAACAACATGTAGGGATCTTAAGGTCACTGGAAGAGATTCCAACATCCTCTTCAATAGTCTCCTTAGGAGGGGTTTTTAGACCATACTAAGTAATCTTCCTCCAACCTTAATCTAACATAGGACTCTTATAGCCTTTAAGTGAATGTTTTCCATTGTTCAGTATGTATACCCTCCAATCCTACAATCACAACATCCTTCCAAACCTACTACCACAAATTAGTACCCACTGAATATGTAGCATCAACGAGTACACAAAAGCATTGAACATTTGGGTTGTTTAAAAAGCTTTGAGGAATTTGATAGTTCCCATCATCCTAACCAGGGATCAATCCCCAACCTTTCCTTATTTCCATTACCTATTCTCCAAAATGGCCAATTCTTGATAAGCGAGAAAGATAGGACTGGTGATTTCCGTATTATTGAGACATTTGAGATTGGTTTTACCAATAATCTAAACCATTTTTCAAATGCCAATGGATCCAAATACTTCTAATAGATAACATTGTTTCAAAGAACACCACGATGAATGAGTCTCCAAAAACATTTAGACAGTAATGCTTTACCTTTTAATAGCTAATGATTTACCAAATTGGTTTATTTTTTAAATCCCCATCCACCTATTTCCATTGGCTTAGCAATTCTCTTCCATTTGACTATAGATATTCCATATTTTCATCTTGTTCCTATCCATAAGAAGTGAAAGCATTTTTTCCTTATTTTTTCGAGCATTCCAACAAGTATGTAGGCCATAGAGTGCCAATACACATGAATATACTCAAAGATAGATTTGACAAGTTAAACTACCTCCAATAGATAGCCACGTGTTGCACGGAGTAGTGATCCTTTCTACCTCCAATATAGCCAAATCCAATATGAAAAAAATGGTCATTAGGCTTAAGCATAAATCCCCGACGTTTAAAGCCTTTATTAAAATAATGCTTTTAAATGAAAATATTTTAGCAATTGCATCTTCTTAACATTATTGCACCCTACTGGAAAATATTGAAGATTTCTAAGTATTGATTTCTATCCTAGTAGTTGTACAATACAAATCAAGAATTTCTTTATATTTTAAGGCCTCTCTCAGAATGCCATTTCTAAACAACAAGAGATCAACCACAAAAAGCAAATGAGATCAAGCCAAAAATCCCAATCTTAATACATTTAATAAAACAACTTATATTATTCTCATTCACAATTCTATTCAAAGCTTCAACTACTATAAGACACAATAGCGAGGAGAAGAGACATCCTTATCTGAGACCTCTGGAAAGATTAAGAGAATTTGAGAAAAATCCATTGATAAGGACAAAGGAAGATACAAAATTGACACATCCAATCATCCAATTGACAAATGGAACACTACATCCAATATGAATGAGAATTAAATGAATGTACAACTAGTGCACTTGATCATAAGTTTTTCAAAGGTCTAGCTTAACCATTGCAGCTTGTAATGTCTTGGTCTTGACTAGTGATTTGAAAACTTGGTGAGAATTTTTCTTACATCCCATTTTCAACGAAGATCTTTTACTAACATTTTTTTGTAAATAAACATGAGAAAATATATCCCTTAGATATGGATGTACTAAGTAATTAGATACATTCAATAGAAGTAAACAAGAAATATGCAAGCATAACAAGAAACTTGGACAATGATATGTTAACGGAGTTCACCAGACCCCCCGGCTACGTCTTTGGGTTCATGAAATCCATGAACCTGATTTATTGATTCTTCAATTTTTAAAGGGCATATGGATTATACAACAATCCTTCAATTTTTCATCTCTCCTTACACAAAAGGGCAAATGAATCATCTCCTTTACAAAAGAATTATGAATCAACAAGCTCTCCCCAAAAAGGAGGCTTCCTTCTTGACCTCCAAAAAAGGTTTAAATAACATCTCCATTTGTGAACTACCTCAAGACTTTTAAGGAGATAAAATATCTCAAGATCCCCTTAATTAGGATAATGGCATATCTCAAGGATTGGTTGGAACATATCTCTCAACCATCCATGAAGATCTCAACTCTCCTTAAGACTATGAACTAAAAACCATCATGGCTTTTGCACCAAATAATTCTATTTTATAATGAAAAATATTTAATTTACGAGAACCCAAACTTAAGTATTAATCATTATACTTTTTCCATTTTTCCCAAAACCTCAACAAGACATATCTTTAGCATGTTAAGTCCAATGGACCTCATTCCAAATGCATCGGAAATATCCTTGCGAGCTCTTTGTTAGTTGGACAATGTTGGCAGCAATTGGAGTCAACTTGAATGTGTCAAACTTGAATATCCTCCCAGATCATACCTCCCAACTGAAGGAACTTTTGGTCCACCAAAAGTTTATAGAGTGGTTCTATTTCTCTCTCAAATGGAGACTAATTGTTTCCTTTATCGAGGCTAAAAACATGTCCCAAGCAGGAGTTGATTGTTGAACAATATTCTCAGCAAAAACTATACATATTCCTGCAACACTACCTTTTTTCTTTTCAAACAAATCAGCAACTGGAACATAATATATGTTCCCACATAAGTAGTCATTTTCAGCCATATCTTTCATCAAAGGATTTTCAAAACAATCAATGAAGCAACCAAATCATTGGCCAAATACTTCAACTATCAACTAACCCTGCAAACAAGATTTATCAACAGATAAAAAATGATCTCCTTGATGAGGCCAAGAGTCTATCATAAGAGATGGTTTATAGAGGTGAATTGATCCATCAAAATATAAATCTTATACCATGAAAGATAGATGCCCACAATGTCAGATTCCATTTACTGCAGGAAATTCAAACATTTTGCAATAACTTCGATCTCAAACTCAATCACAAATCTCTTCTTTGAGCCCTTGGAAAGATATCGAGAAAGTGCAGGTTGCACATCATCTCCATGAAGATGCATTTAGAAGACATTCAAGGCTTTTCTCTACACATCTTGGATTCTCATGTTAATGACAAAGTCATGCAAAACAAACCGTGCACAAAACAATAGTGATTGCAACACCACACTTCTCTTGTTCGATTTTGGTGAGCTCAGACACATCTCATCTCGCACTAGAGAAATTAATGTCATTTACATAACCGAGGACAACAAAAACTTGTGATGGATATCATTTAGTTCCATGTTCTCTTCGTGGATGGAGATTTGAACATTGTTGCTATAGGGGCACAACTGTGCAACAATAAACTGTGCATTAGCACTGCTCCAATTTCATCTTCATCAAATAATAAGAAACAATGGTATGTTATTCTCCCACCCTTATCTTGAAGGACAAGTTGGGATATAATGATACCTGCAATCAGAAACTTGGATTTACTAGAAATGGGATAGGTTATGTTTGGAGGCGTACCACCTGATCATTGTGAGACCATCGAAAATTTCAATGAGGCACATAGAATTGAGGGTTCAGTTCTTTCACATGTAGAAATGGGAAGAATATGAGATAACAACCTGTTGGGATTCTTCCTACTTGCTAAGTAAACACGATATATGTGCTAAGCTCAAAGTGGATCCCTCCCTTTAAAACACATAGCCTCTTCTCCGGTGCGCTAGGAAAAAGAACCAACATCAAAGGTTTGAAATCATTGAGAGAGACTCCTCCACCAGATCTTGTGCCAAGAAATATGTGAAAATAATCCTCTTACCACTAAATTTTTAACCGAAGGCACAAATCTCTCGTGCACATCAATGAGTACTATAAGGATAGGTTTTGTTTTCTTAGTTTGGTGCCAAAATCAACATGAAACTACCACATGTTGCACCCACGATTTTCTAGGGATTGACTGTGAGATTAAGTAGAGGCTTGCTCCGTGATTTTCTCGCCTATATAACATCTGTATGTTGGTGGTCTCATTGGTGATGCTTACATTTGTGAAAGTGGTGCCATCAATGAAGGTCTTGTTTCATGGCTATGTTGGATGATTCCATCTTCGTGCAACACGTCATCTTCAATGTTGATCCCTCAACAATCTGCTCATGCCTACTCAGTCTTACTCACGTATAGGATCTAATAAAAATATCAAAACAACTCATGAATTTGATCACATAGCCTTCGCATGATTGTATAGTGTGGATGACTACCATGATCTGGAGGTGAAATGCATTTCAACATGAGGAATGTGTACTCATATTTTGGATTGAAGAGATGGAAATCATGGCCTTTTCTTCCAACATGGTCACTTGTCAATGAGAGTTTGCTTAAAACTTCATGTGAACCGAGACACAGATCCATAGTTGACCCTTTTATTTCCATTGCATGGATGTATAGAAGCTGTTGATCCTTTAGAGCAACGACTACCATACTTTTATATCTTAAAATGCTAAATTTGATCCATTGAACTGTATGCAAAACGATTCAATAGCAAGAAAAATGGACAAAGTAATAAAGTAAGCATACTACAAAGAATTTAGTCATGCAAATACTTTATCCATTTTTTACCAAGCCATACTAACAGATTCTCTCTTAGTTTCTCCTTCTTGACAACATCCTCTCTGGATGGTTTGGCTTTATTATGAGTCATTTCTTGCATTGTTGGTGCTTGTTTAGTTGTTCCATCTTCTACCTCAGTCTTTATGGGTGATGAAAATAATCACGCCTTGCATGGCCAATATGTCGACTACCAAGCCCACAAATTATGTTGCCTCTCTTGGATCGTAGAATCCAACAAATATTCAAAATCGAGCATAAGCCACACCCTAATACGGAGTCTATTCGATGTGACTCAATCGTCATCGGAATCGTCTCATCGAGCTCTTCGACCTAGTATAGTTAGTTCTAGAATCCGAGATAGAAAATTTCTGACCATTTTTTTTATTGAGGATAGTTGCCTCCAAGTAAATCAGAAACTTGCAAAACAATAGAATTAATGTTTGCAGAAACAGTAACCAATGCTTACCCAATTGGCACCAAGCACTTTCTTATTGTAACCATGTTTTTTCAATGGTTGGTGGGGCCTCCTTCTGCATGGGCTCTTTCACAGAATTTCTGCTTGATGTGGGGCGAATCTCAGGATGAAGCTTCCAACATTTCTTCTCCCAATGGCCACTTAGATTACAATGCTTGCAATAATTTATATGTTTTCCCTTCAACAAAATATCCTTGTAAGAGGACGTGAAAGAGGTTCCTTCTGCTTTGTCTCACTTTCAGTGGACATGCTCATCTTCTTTACCCAAGTTTTCTTCTTGTGATTTTTGGCTACATCACGGTTAGACGATCGAGTGCAAGAATTCATATTGCAAAGTGGAAGTTGTGTGCTACCAGCTAATTGCAAAGTAGTCAGTGGACTACTAGATGAACACATCGTGAAAGATACCTCCCTAGCTAAGAGGGAGTGTTGATGTTGGTAGTTGCGGGAGGATCTTTCCCTCCTAGATGAACTTTCTTATATGTGGAGAAGATTCTGGAAGCAAGAGATCCATTGAAAAGATGTTAAAACACCCTAGAAGAGAAGTCGTCCTAGAAGAATTAGAATAATGAAGTAGCACCTTTCCAGAGAAGATGTCAGCCTAGTCTAGTGGCCAAGAAGACTATAAATAGAGGACGTCTTCGCTCATTTTTTCACTCACTCACACTCTCTCATCCACCCAGAAGCAAGGTGCAAGTTTGGAGAAGGTGACGCAGTAGCTGTAGTGACTCAATTTCTTCTTGTTCAATCTTTGGGTATCTCTATCTTGTGCACTACTCCTTAAGGAGGTGCGCAACCTTGGTATGGTGTTGTTGTTGCAATTGTGGTGGTGTTTCTGGTTGTACTAGCCTTTGAACTAGGGTTTATCTATGTTTGGACTTGCTTTGTGAACAAAATCTATCTATGAAAGGTTGTTGGGTTTTTCCCCCATTTGGGGTTTTCCCAGGATAATTCTCTTGTGTTCTTTTGTCTTTGTTTATGGTGATATTGCTCAGTATATGATAAACAAGTTAATGCTAAAGAAGTAAGAACACTATTGCTCTATAAGTAAAGAAACACTAACAAGAATAAGTATGTAGGCGTTATCTCCCACCTTCTCCAATACCTCAAAAGGGCCTTATCGCAAAGCCTTGATCTTCTTACTAGGATCTTGTAGTCTTTCCTTATTCAGTTGTAATCAAACTTTGTCTCCCACTTTGAATGATTTTTTTATTATGTGTTGATTATGTCATACCTTGTACCTTTTCTATGACTTCTTCAGTCTCATGTACTTGCAAATGGATCTACCTAATCTTTTCAACAAACTCCTCTGCTTTCAATGCTTCTCCTGTGATGTCTTCCCTCTGTTAGAATATAGAAGATGGTGTGCTCGTTCTACCATTGACGATACCTT
>CBVK0103878932.1:0-10525 GCA_900067695.1 Picea abies | reverse complement strand
TTAACGGATGAATATTATAATTTCTAGAATTTTTTGAAGTTGACCAAGCTAAAAACGTTGCATATTTTAAACACATGTTTTTCTACAACATGTATCTATCTTAATTTTTACTTAAAAGTAAAATCTAAAAATACCCTTTTGACTATAACTTTTTAACAATTATGAATATAATTTTTCCATAATTTTCCGTTGTGTATTTTTAAAGATACGATTTTTTCATTTCACCGAATCATAATCTCACCTAAAAATATTATGCAGTGATTTTTTTATAAAATTAAATAAAATTAGATAAAAAGAATGAAAATGAAAACAAATTATACCCAATGAAAGTAGATTCAATTTTTAAAATGTTGGTATCAATTCTCAAACTAAATTCTGAGTATGAGTCCGCTACCTCCAAAGATGAAGTAAGATGGAGAGAATTTGCAGTTTCCTGCAAACAGTCCCATTTTCACGTTTTCGGCCGAAATATTCTTTCGGCCGAAACCTAGTTTTTAACGGAATCCGTTAAAAAATAAACGTTTCGGCCGAAAAGTATTTCGGCCGAAATATTCTTACCGCGGGAAAATAATTCATTCAAAAAACATTGTACACGAATTTTGACGGCACCGTTAAATTTGACGTGAAAATTTTCGGCCAAATAATATTTCGGCCGAAAGTAATATTTGTTCGGCCGAAAAATTGCCGCTAGAAATTTTGGAGACCCGGTTGTCACAAAAGTGTTACCCAGCTTCATGATTTTACCCACCTTTGTGGACTTGATGCATCCTACCATGGAGAAACATGAGAGTGCATGTGGTTGTATTCCTCATGTAGGCAAAAATCTGATGCAATATGCTTCTATCAAGTTTCAAGTGTCTAACGAACTTAAGCCATGGAACCCCAAGCCCACCAAGGCATCCAAACCTAAAATATTATGCATTAGTCTTAAGTCTAGGTACCATGTTTCTAAGAAATTTCTTGCATTGGAAATATTTTAAATGACAAATCTGCTCAATTCCTATGGATCTAATTTAAATTTTTTATTTAGAACTGTGAATATGATGATGGACTACTAACTAACAACACGTGCACATGCAACTGAAGGTACAACCAAACAAGTACCTGTCATATATTTCTTCATTGAGTGAGGAAAGCTTAGGACAAACAGAGGTCGGAAATGCAACTGCATCTAGTAGATATGATAAGAAAACAAGGACCAGAGGTGAAAAAGTCAGAATAAAATTTTGTAAATGCATGAAATATTTTCTTGCCGAAGGAGGATCATGCTCTTATGATGATGAGAGCATAGGAGACATAGATGTTCCACTCAGGTATAATCATCTGGTGAAGCAATGGGTACCTAAGGAACTACCTCCTATAGATGTTGACTTTGTTGTCAACAATAGGACATATCACATTGCACCATCCTCCCTGCATGGCTTGGGGCTATTTTCCATGGATGGAATAATTGTAAAATACAATACAGTAATTGAATTGATTGACTATGTTAGACCATGTTACAATTATAACAATTGGATGCGGCTGGTTCGGTACATACGAAGTATGCAGAGATATGCACTCGCCACAAATTATATACAACTAATAAACAAGGATAAAATAAGGGAGTGACTATCTATATTGATGGAATGCCTAAAGCTTCCAACAATATCGTAGGGTTTATAAAAAACACACGACCCAGGACAACAAACAAACAACCGAATTGCATATTTGAGGGATGTGAAGAGAATCGAGTAGTCCTGTGTGCAATAAAAAAAATAGTTCTCAGGGAAGAGTTATTAGTGGATTACCATTTGAATCGAATAGACACATTGACTAATAGTGTGCAGTTTCTTATGCAACACCTCTTTAAGAAACCTCTACTTATTGCATTATATTTTTTTATTATCTTTAACATTGTTGTAAATATTATCGCTAACATTGTTTTTTTGTTATCATTAACAATTTTTTAAATATTTGGGGGTTCTAATTATATTATAATGTGGTAGGATGATAGTGGAAAAGGGCCAGCCGCAGAACATGTAAATGATTATCAATTTCCACTTTCATTTTACGTTGTTTTTATTATTTGCTTATATAATTTTATTGAAATAACATTGTTTATGCTAAAATTATATGTAGTCAGCAGGCCATGTGGATCATGATTCTGCCAATGACAAGGGGTTTTATTCTTGTGCTGATCCGATGCTCTCATTAAAAAAAAATATCATTAAAGCTAACAAGGAACTATTTATCTTGTTAGATCGTCTAGAACAAACTTTGGACGTCAAAGAAAGGATCAAGCTCCTTATGTCACAATTTAACACATATAAGGTAATAACCATAATTATTTTTTTTTGTTTGTTTAATGCACTCATATGTTCAATTATTATACTTTGTTCTTTAACTTTTACATTATGTCACGAAAAAACATCTTCTTTTTTATAAAGGAATATTTGGAGCCTGTTCAACATAGGGTTAGTGGCGCTACAGAGTCATGATGCGAGTAGTCATACAACTTCTAGAGCATTATTTACTTCCCCATATTCCACACCTCATTTAGATAGGAGCAATGACATGCACCGACAGACATCCACACCTCGATCAGAGTCTAGAAAGGGTGGAAGAGATGAGGATCATAGTGATGTGGTTGAGATGGGTGCATTTCCTGGAGCTAGATGTGTGACAAGCATGGGGACCCTTCCGTGCACATTTTTGGTCGATGATAATGGACTTCCATTAAAACAATCAAGACTCTCAGGTAGTTTTAATTCATATTTTAATTGTTTAATGTTTTCCTCATACATAAATTGTCTAGATTATTAATTTTAAATTAATGATCATATCTTTTCATGTGTAGGAAACGACCTTTTTTATAGGCACGTAGAGAGCAAGGCATTGTCTATTTTTGGGGCAACCTTATGCATGAGGTGGAATTGCCAGAATTCTAACCTCAAAAAGGAACTTATGGATTATCTTGAAGGCCTCTTTGGTGTAGACACGTTCGATACAAAATCGGTCATATCTGCAGTGGGTGAATATTTAAAATATACCTGGGATGTTTATAGACGAAGCTTGGAAAGAAATCCTAGGTATGTGTCCTCCCTCAATTCCAGAGAGAGAGTGGAAGGTGATCATTGATGATGCAAAAGAGAAGATTTTGAGAAAATTAGGAGAACAAATAACTGGTACACCAAGGTAAATTACAATTTTTTGAATTCAATACTAGCTTTATTTTTCTTTAGATCTAAATAAAAGTGTGGTTATATATAACATACTTGAAAATTTTGATGATAGGTTGCCTGGCACTTCGAAGGCAACCAAAGAAAGGATTGCCAAACATGGCCAACACAAGCTAGGCTAGGGAGGCTACTTCAGGTTATAGTCACGAATCGTAAGTACCCAAACATATTAATAATATTATTTGTATCACATTACAACTTTAAGGTAATTGCAGCCAAAAACATTAAAAAACCATACCCTTATGCAATGCAGGGTGACAACTTCGAAACTGAAACCACGGATGAAGACCTCCAACTTGGTTACAAGTATGGTTATAAATCTGTTTTTGATCATAGGAAAAGCATGGGGCAGACCCCAAGATCCAATTTGCTGGATAAGGTAAATAAAAATCACTCCACATTAACCTTTTGTTACTTATAAAATACATAAATGTTTGATATCATCCATAATTTAATGTCTTACTTTGTTTTAATCAAGGGAGCATCACTATCAACCCTACCATTAGTACTGAACAACAGAACGTTGATAGTGAAACACAACGAGAAGATCATGGTGCTCCCCAACAACCCCATCCCAGTGAGGTGCAGTCCTAAGATGTTCCTTTGAATGAGGCCCACGATGGTAAAATGTCTATATTTTAATCATATACTTAATAATTTTGTACTTATAAATTTTGATGTTTCAATGTCAGAGAATGTCATAGATGATCATCCTCGAACTGAAGATCAGGTGAATAGGCCGGCAATCATTCCAACGGTGCCGACTAGAGGACCGGGTAAATAATTACATTGCAGAGTTTTTTTTTTTAATATTAATGAACTACTTCAATGATATTTTAAAATTGGCCATATAAATATAATATTTTTTATTTTTTTAGGTGATGGCCCCTCACAACAACATCCACGTTGTGGGTACGATACCAGGCGTACTCGGTGTGAAAGGACTGAAACAACATCATCTGCTGAAGAGCACCCAGTAAACGAAGACATGGACATTGATGATTTTCTTAAGAACTGAAAAGCAAAAAATAAGACTAAAAGAAATTCACGATGTCATGTAATAATTTTATAAGATAGTTAGATGTACGTTATATAGCTGACAATATACACAAGGCTATTTCTATGGCTTGTATATATCTATGAATGTAATTTTGTTATACACTTAATGATAATTTCAACTTCTCTTAATGATGCAACTTCCAAAATCTTGTGACATGATATATGCAACTTTGAAAGTCTTGTGACATGTTTCATTGTGTCTCACATGACAAAGATAATTACCATTATTTTCATTGTGTCTTTTCATTTTGTCATGGACATGGTGTTTTATGTTTAAGAAGAGATCTTAGTGGCTTCCAGTCCACTTTAGAGTCCCAAAATAAATTTTAGAACCTATCTATGATCTAGAGGTGAAGATGGCAATAACATACAAGATGTTTTCATTCTATTCATCCAATTAGCATAGTTTGTGGATATGTCAACCTTTGATAAAAAATTTCTTAAACTTTATTTTATGAAGAAGGCATCCCTTTTTTACAATGTGAAATCTGGAACAAAGAGGTATATGAAGGCATTTCTGCATAGGAGGGTAATAACCTTATTGGATTTGTGTAGGAAGAAAAATTTCCCACTGTCTGTTCCGTGGAAAATATTGCACTAACATATTAAGATGGTAGTAAGGAATAATTTTGAGGGGGAGTGGTCCATAGAAATTCCAGTTTTCTGTATTCCTATTTATAGGTGGGAAGGGGGAAATATGATCATTGGGAATTGAAATTGTATTTAGAAAAGAACTAGTATTCGAGTAATAATCAAGGTTGCATTTTGGGAAAGCTTAATTACATGTGACCAAATCGATGAAAAACATGAAACTATAAGTTGTAGTTCTTACTTGATTTTGTGTAGCTTTTATTGGTGTTGCTAGTATATTGTGGACATTAATATAATTTCTTTATTTCTTAGTCTCAAGCATTAGGGCCATTTTTTCTAAACAATGGCCTTAGGTGATTAACCTTTACCCTCATCCATCATCATCATTGTCTTCTACCTGAAAACCCTTTTCTTGTTATTGTTTGAGGTGAGGATGGATTTCTATGATTACAACTCCTATATTTGTTGCCTCTGAGCTATTGTGCCAGGATTGATTCATACATGAAGATTGATTTCATACTTACATGCAGATTCAAATGGTTTCTTTACAGCCACTACCTCTGTTAGTTTCTGGGGATCCTTGCCCAAAATAATTCTGGTTCAAAATTCTTTGCAAAGGTCCTGTGGTTGACAATCTTAGTGAGAAGCTTCACCTTTGTCAGCTCCATCTTCCTTGCTCAAATTTGATAGCTATATAGGATTCCTGTGAGCTTGTTTGGCTCTAGGTCATTTAGTGCATATGTTTTCCATACATATGAAATTTCCATGGTGATTCCCCAAGTTTCTGTATGGTCTTAAAGGTTTGCAGAGGATACATACTAATCTATACTCCCTCCTAATATTTGAAGCAATAGGAAATGCTCCAATCCTATCCATTAAATTTCCATTCAAATTAATTGGCTAGGTGAATGACTACTACATCTTTCATGAGAGTTGTTGATTGCAAATTATTGAACAAATAATCAAGTTTTCTAGTATCCAATGGAATAGGTTTTTTGGTAACATGACAATATTGTCCTGGTAGTTAAACAACGAAATATAGCAATGATTTTCTTGAACCAATTGCAGGTGCCTGCAAGAAACCTAGTGACTGAGGATGGATTTCTTCTGGGGTCTTATCCTTAGATTTTCAATACAATATTCCTCATGGATAATAGTCGGTAAGATAAAAATGGTTTTGCTGACTTGGTGACAGCTGAGAAACACCAAGGCACTTGAAATTGCATACATCCATTCTCCAACATTGACATGATATTGCCATGCTGATGTAAGATGACTGCAACAAAGTATGAATTCCTAAAATATGATGCACTAGATACATATGGTTAAGATGGATTTTGATTATGCATGTGGTGCTCAAGCATGGGATGATATTTTATTCGGTAGAATCCATATCTAATCTTCTTGCACAATGTATTCCAAAGGATAAAACTCCCTTAGAGTGTACATGGTTATTTCCTCATAGATGTTTAGCTATTATTCATTCATTTAACCTTTTAATGTCTTTGAAAAATGAAGGTTTGAAGGGTGGTCACCTCCATGATCCAAAACCAATTTCTGAAAAGGTATAAACCATTTTATTCTCTTGCATCATGAAATTTTCCTTCATTTCCTTGTATACTTAAATTCAAAACTGGAAAAAAAATGACAGATAGCATGCATAACACATAATTTTTTTATGACTGGGAGTAATAGTAATTTTTCATATTCATAAACAAAAAAATGAGACTTATCTTTTAACAAAAATTGGTCCAAGAGATTGGTCATGTAATAGAAACTTTCCATTGAACCACAACCATCTAGTGTAGATAGCACCACCAACCTAGGCTATGAGGCCACCATGGTGAAAAAACCAAGCAATAATATTCTATATTTATCATCCCAACCTTTCTACTCGCATTCTTACCTAACCTTATCAACAAAAAGCATTACAAGAATCTGATTCATCCTGCGATAGATAAGGAACTCTCTTCCAGTACTGGGAGTAATAGTAATTTTGCATAAATGGAATATTTACACCAAGCCCTATAAATGGAATATTTACACCAAAATATAATATGGATGTTATCAAGAGGTTTGGCACACTAGGTATGGATATAAAGGAATTAACCATGATCCAAGGATAATCACTAGTGCCTAAAGAATATTTCTAGGGTTCATGGTTGTATGTCCCACCTATGGATTTTGTACTATCATTACGAGTGATGACAATGTTGTCAGTGTCCAAACCAATCAAAATTATGAATGGTCTATTTGTAAGAATCTTTACCTTCTCCTTACATAGTAAATAAATAGAATAATAGATTAATAATTCAATTTCTTATTGTAAAACCTCCTATCTTATCATAGTTTAATCCTTTAATCATTATAGAAGTGACATTTTCACAAAGTCTCTTACAGAAGTGAAGTTTTCCAAACTTTGATCTATGTTAGGTGTTTAATAAGTTGTCATTAAGGGGGGATATGCTCTAATGCCTCCTTCTTTCTCCTATTGTGTCACCTTTGTAAATCCTTCAAACATATCCTAGGTTGTTCTTAAGGGGGGATGTTAGGATATTTCGACACTTAGGAGATATTTAGTATAAAATTGGTCTAATGTGTCTTTATCCTAACATGGATAAGGCATTGAATCCCATCCTTGGTCAAAAAATTCTTCTAATTGCATATGTATCCCACTTGGTGGATAAATATCCCCTTTAAAGGATGCATGTAATGGTTTAAGACCCCATTTTATCCCATGAGCCCTCAAATATTCATTTAGTTGATATGCCTCTTATTTTCGCTACTTTACCATGGTCAAGACACCAAGATCCATCCTTGGTATTAAAAAACTACTATAGGCACCCATATCCCATTTTGATATCAAAGATCCTTTTTAGAGGTCCTATGTGGTAATTTGAGTCCATGTTCATGAACAATATCCTTAAAATATTTATAGATGACTTGAGTCCCTTTATTTTATCTCCTTGTCATGGTTATGACCCCTAGACCTATCCTTGGTGCATGAAACCACCTAACGTCACACATATCCCAATTGGAGGCCAAATATCCCCTTGAAAGAAACTTTGTAGTGGTTCAAGGACATGTGCATGGTTCATGAGCATTAAAAGTTTCATTTAGATCTTAAGACCCTTTATTTTCTCACATGAACATGGTCACAGTCTCCAAATCCATCCAATGCATCTAAAGTTTTCTAATATTTCCCAAATCTCATTCATATGTTAAATATTATAATCCATAAAATACTAATTTAGATCATACAACCCTTGTTTTCCTTCATTGACCATGGTCAAAGCCTTGAGACCCATGCCTGGTATGCAAATTCTCTTAATGATGCCTATGTCCCACCAAGAGGCCAATGATTTGAGTTTGTATGGTGGTTTGAGTCCTTTTTCATGGACTAGGGCCCTAGAAGCTTCATTTACAGCCAAATCTGTGAGATCCATATCTTTTATGTAAAGCCTCCTAAAAGTACCAATATCATGCTCAAGGACAAAGTTGATTTCTAAAAGTTTTTTTTCAGTTGTTTGAAGAATATTCCATGTCCCATAAGACTAGTTACACTCATTTATGGATTAAGGACCTTATTTTCATCCCCTAATCATGGTCGAGGCCCGAAGACCCATCCCGGCTACACAAAAAATCCTAATGGAAACCCTTTCTCATTCATATGAAAAATATCCCCTTTAAAGGGATGATGTTGTAGTTAAAGGCCTTGATCATACTTTATGGATTAAGGACCCTATTTTCATCACCTAATCATGGTCAAGGCCCCAACATAAATCCCTACTACACAAAAAATCCTAATGGAAACTTCATCCAACTCGTATGCAAAAGATCCCCTTTAAATGTCTCATGTTGTAGTTCATGGCTTTAATCATGCCTATTAACCCAATAATATTTTTTCAAGGCCTAATTCCTTGGATTTATCCCCCAACCATGGTTAAATCCTTCATATCCATATTTGATACACAAAATATTATAACAATACCCATATCTCACTCAAAGGTTCATGATTCCCTATAGACAACATGTTATGTGGTTTAGGGCATTGATTATGTCCCTTAATCCCTAAAGGATTCATAAATGACCCAAGGGCCTTATTTTTCTCACTTGAACATGGCTAATTACATAATTCACATGTCCCTAATGCAAAATATTTCATACTGGTACACATATTCAACTTGGAGGCCAAATATTTCCTCTAAAGGGATTATGTTGAAGGTGATGTTCATGGATATTGAGCCTTACAAATCCATTTATGGAATAAGGCCCTTATTGTCCTCCCTTTGTTATGGTAAAGTCCTTGAGACCCATTCCTACTATGAAAAAACTCATTAGTATACCCATATCCTACTTATATGACAACGATTCACTTTAAAGCAACTATGTTGTAGTTTGAGGCCTTGATCATGGCCTATTAGATCAATAATATTAACTTAGGTCCTAATTCCCTCGACTTCTGACCCAACCATGGTCAAGGCTCTAGTACCCATCCCTAATTCATAAAACCTTCTAATGGCATCCACATACCACTCTAATGATAGTGATATCTTATATAGGGCATGTTTTGTGGTTTGTGGCATTGTCCATGGCCCTTGTAGGTCCCCGAAAGATTCATTTAGAGCCTAATGGATTTATTGTCCTCTCATGCAATTTATTGTCCTCTCATGCACATTATCAAGGCATTGAGACCTATCCCCATTATCCAAGGAATTATAGGAGAAACCATGTTCCACTTGGAGGATATGGTAATATTAATATTAATATTAAAATTGCAGCCTAAAATATTAATACTAGAGGTGGGCAACAGGGACCTGTATGGGCTAAATCATAGTGAATGATAGTTTTTTTGATGCTATATTAACATAACCGATTATTCTTGAATAAGTGAAACTAGTTTTTTCCTTCATATTCATAACTATATGAAGTTGTTGATTAGAGATTATTTTGTAACCAATATGAAGATGTTTAATATTGATGTAAGTGCTTATATTTGATCATTCATTGGTATTAGCATCAAGACTTAATGGTGTCCAACCTTTGGAGGTTTTGACATGTATAAATGTTATGCATTATTGATTCACATGTTCAATGGCATATTAATTGATGGGTTGTTTACCTAGAAGGTTAAGAGGTTGATAGATTGATGATCCTTACCTTTATTTAGTGTATATGGGTTTAAATGTATTAACCTTGTTCCTAAGGATTGTCATGTTTAAAAGTGAAGATACCTTTCATCCACAGTGTTATAAATGTTTGGTAAGAGAAATTTGTCTTAGGGATACTATGAATGAGTTTGATTGATGTTAAACCAATGATATTTGGTGGTATATTTGTATTGTTAAAAAGACTTAGTTGTAACCACTCTTGAGTTTCATGTATGCATTGAATGAGTAGACCTCTTATTTATGAAAAGTAAAGTTATTATTCATGAATAGGATTGTATATGTCCACTAATTTGAATGCATGTCTATTGATATGAATTCATGGATGTGTTTAATTGTTGAACATAAAATTGTACTTGTTATTCTTTGGATAATACCATCCCGCTTTAGATCTTCCTCCATCATTTCAAACCTCCAACCTCCTTCCCCATCAAGACGGAGTAGGAATCCTCTATGTGCACTAAGCATACGTTTTAGCCTACGAAT
>CBVK0103878930.1:0-13975 GCA_900067695.1 Picea abies | reverse complement strand
CCCCCCCCACGCGTGGAGGGGTGTACAATCTTCATGGGGTATAAACATGGATGGAAAAAAAATACCTCTGAATTAGGAATATGATCAGGCTCTACAACCAACAATTAGATAGACCTTATCCTGGTTAGAAATCATTTACCCAGGTGGAGTTTTATCCCCGGCTCGGGGGTGACCCATTACTAAGATTTTATGAGCAGTGTGGTATAAGGCTGAGAGGAATGTGGAAGGTATGCATGAAATTGGTGTTATTTTTATCAAAGATAAGTGTCAATTGTGGGTAATATCATGAAGGTGGGTTACACTTTTGTGAGAATTGGGTCTCCAAAATTCTTAGTGGACTTTTTTCGAGCGAACTCCTTATTATTTCGGCCGAAACATAGGTTTTTCGGCTGAACATTTAGACATGAAATAAAAAGGAACCCTGATGGATCTCTCGACACTCGTGTACAATATTTGTCGAACGAATTTTTTCATCCAGTGAAATATTTTCGGCTAAAATATGTTTCAGCAGAAAGAATCGCTCGACCGAAAAATGTTTTTGGCTAAAAGATTTTTTCAGCTGAAACAATTGTTATATATCCCCTCCCTCTCGGTCATTTGACCATTTTCCAAACTATCAAAAGTCTAGAAGCGTTCTTTGTTGTTGGTGGCAGTTGGAGTTTGTGGGTGGCGTTCGTTGTTGTTGGAGGAGGTTGTTGTTGGTGGTGGTGGTCATTGATGTTGGTGGAATTGGTTGGTGAGGGATATAGAGGCTTCACCAGTCCAGAGGTAAGTATAAACATTTGTTTTTTTTTGTTTATGTTAATTTTTTTATGAAAATTATATTTTCGAACATGGACAAGCCCGAACACTATAAGGGTCATATATGATGTAGAATACTTGTACTGTAACTATTGATATTACTTAGCTAGTGATCAATAATACTCTTAATTATAGATATATTGTAACTCCATATCATAAGATAATTTTTATTAGAGTAATGGTTATAGTTTATCTTATGGAATGATGAAACAAGGAAGCTTTAATATGATGATATAACTCATATACTAGGAGTTTATATCATTGACATTACCTAAGATATTATGGACACTAAACAACTTGGCACTAATATAGGTTGGCGTTTGTTGTTGTTGGTGGTGATTGTTGCTATTAATGGCAGTCATTTCTATTGGTTCCATTCATTGGAGAGGGATCCAAAGGCTTCACTAGTCTAGAGGTAAGTCTAAACATTTGTTTGTTTTTTTTTGTTTATGTTAATTTTTTATGGACAGGGCCGAAATCAAGCCTGTCCATGTACATGGACATGCCCGAATTCATCCTTTTCCATGTACATCGACATTCCTGAACACTATAAGTGTCATATATTATGTAGAATACTTGTACTGTAACTATCGAGCTTACTTAGCTAGTAATCAATACTTCTCTTAATTATAGATATATTATAACTCCATATCATAAGTTGAGTTTGATTAGAGTAATGGATGTTATAGTTTATTTTATGGAATGATGAAACAAGGAAGATTTAATATGTTGATATAACTCATTGTAGTAACCAAATAAATTTAACATCCATTAATTCCATAAGATGAAACAGTAATTTCTACTTGATTTCAATAACTCAGTAAATTTCTTATAAATTCAGCACATACACATATAAATTGATCAACGAATAATAAAATTCATAATAGAATAAACAAATACGTGATTTAAAATACCTGGGTCTGATGCTAACCCTCCATTTTCCGCTTGTCTTGTTGACCTTCCTGTTGCTGCCTTACCCAGCTTGAATCCACGGACCAACTCCTCTCAAACCCGAGTATCCACCCTGCCAACTAGGACAACTACCTATCTCCAGGATACCATATGGATATCTTGGCCCTTGTGCCCAAAACCTCCAGCAAACCGGTGCCCCCTGTACTAATCCTCTCGACTACAGAACTCAGACTCTCCTCTCTGCAAATCCAAGAGAACCCCCCAAAATAAAATTCCCCGTAGAATCATCCCCTCCTCGTAAATCTCCTTCCCTCATATCCCCTCCTTCACCGCCCTTCCACCCCATTTACTTCCTTACCTACCCATAGTTAATGCCCCTTATTCAATTATTTAATGTTCCCTATCTGTTTATTAATGCCCCTTATCCCTTCCATATACGTAACCTTTTAATTTAAACAATATAATTTATTAATCCTTTTAAATTTAATACCCATGTTATTGAATATAATAGGTAGTTAATTAATTAATTAATTAATCAAAACTATAACCTTTAATTAATTAATAAATACTTAATTAATATCATTAGACCAATCTTTGTTTAGTTATTAACATGTTAGGAAAAATTAATTACCTAATAAATCTTTTACTTAATAATCCCTAAGTATATATTCTACTAGGGTTGTTACACTCATATACTAGGAGTCTATAGCATTGACATTACCTAAGCTGTTATGGACACTGAACATCTTGGCACTAATACAAAGATTATGGAAATTCTTATGATGAGCTTTAAGATCTTGTATATTACTAAACTTTATTAAGGATTTGTTCTGATTACTAATATAGAACTCATACTAGCTATTGTTATATCTGACCCGTTATGAATACATAATCTATCTCTGCTTAATTATGGAGAATACTAAGCTATGAAACTAGTGATAAGTAAGATCGTAATCACTTATGCAAGTAACCAATAGAAAGAGTGGTTAAACAATGGTCATCAAACCAATCAATCATCTTAGTACTAGTAACATAACTTGAATAATTCTTGTATCTATGGGAATCATAGTAATCAACATGCTTAACTTGGAACCTGAGCCTGTTCATCCCATGTCAAATAATTAACCTATTAGATTATAGCAAGCTTTGTACTAGTGATATAATAGTATTCCAATCACCTCTAATACTAGTAGAGTTATTATTCATATTAAATCTCAATGGTAATCATAGTGTAAGAGTATACCCATAAGTAATGATGATAATCTTGTACCTAAGCTTAGTTGTAATAGAGAAGCAATGATTGCATGTTCATCAACTTAGAGCTAATAGAGTTAATTAAGGTAAATACACTATACTGGTGGATTGTTGTGACATAAGAAATTTAATCCTTATATGTAAACATTGGTGTTTTTATTAGTAATAACCAACCACATTGGACCTTATCGATATGTGCTTATAATCCCATATGTGATCTTATATTGTATGTACAAGATTATTACTATGCCATGTTTTTTAGATGAACCAAGATTTAAGCTTTATTGGAATACAATATGTGACCTTATCTACCTAATTAGGGATAGTTTCTTATGTGATCACATCGGGTATTGGTACTCTACATACTTTATATCTATACTCTAATAGGGATTTTGATCAGTACTAATAGCTAAGACATGAATATGTTTTACCTTATAAGCATGTTGAACCTTATAATCTATGTTTCCCTATACTTTATTGTTACCTGCTTACAGAGCTTAACCTTTACAAGATATGCGTAATTATCTTAATAGGGTTGATTAACCATAAGTAATATCATAATCAATACCTCTCATATCAAGTGATTAAGGTGTAATCAACAACCCTTTGTATCGTATCCAACTACTTGCTTTCACTTTACTCATATTGATTCATACACGAAATCAAGTCCTCGTACTCGATAAATGGTTGAATATGTAGTAATTCAATACCATATCACATATTAATTCAATACCATATCACATATCACTCATTATGAAAATACATGAAACATTACCACCTAAGCATAACCCTATTCATTGCATGTTATCAGTGTTACCAGTACAATACCCATTGGTTGTATTACTATCATATATTATGGTTCTAGTATTAGTTAGAGATTCATGAATGAACAAGTTGCATACCCAATGCAGATATGTGAATACAAGGAATCAATTACACTACCTACCAAAACATGAGGGTAAAAGAGCTTCCATAAGTATCGTAATCCTAATCAAAGAATTTTGTTCTAATTCCATATAGAGAAGCTATGCCTATTCAACTTAACAAGAGCTTAGCTAAGAAGAGTGTGTTCAAGCTATTATGGAAAACAAGCATGTTGTAATCATAGTAATACATGTAGAATAAGGATCTTTGATCTCACTAATACTAAGTACAGGTAATATGAGTAATGAACAGGTTAGAATCTTGGATCAATACAAATTCATTATGCTTATTCACAACACTAGTAGTAAAGTGATTGCATTCCCAATACGTATCACAACAATGGTTTCCACTTAGATTATAGGTGTTTACCTAATATACTCTCTATATTGAGCTTAGGAGAATATGATGTTATTATATATGTAGATTACCTAATAAACTCGATTAAATTGCTATAACAAAGAGCTCTAGTTGAACCAATGGAATCAGTAGTAGTGATAAAATGACGGACGTGTTTACCTTATTAGTAATATTCAACCTAACAATAGATATTATATCATAAAAGGTCATCATCATTATAGTAAGAGCTTACTAACCATTACTATAAGCTAATCATTAGGGGAAGACCTTTTGGAATAAAGAGTATTTCCTGAGATAACAATAGGGGTATCGGGTTCTCACCAAAATAACTTGAAATCTCAACTAGGAAAAATCCTAGTGAGCCTAGAAAGAGGATACAAGCCAAAATAAAATCACTTCCTTTTCGAGACCTTGTTATAGGTTCTATCTAGATCCATCTGGATCGATGATTCATAAAACCTTGTATTCAATTCCATCCTATTGAAGTTGAGAATCGGGCTTGTCCATGTACATGGACTTTATTAGAAAATGTGTTTGTAATAAATAATTTGATACTCTTTGAATTTACCTACTAATGTGTTTGTAATAAATAATTTGATATTTTGCCTGAATTTACTTACTAACATAAAAGTTTGATAGTTTGAAATTATAGTATAATTGACTTTATGTATATGTTTCTAATAAAACAATTGACATTTACAATTTTATTTATTTTGTGTTTGTATTAAGTTATATTTGAAGTGTAATAAATAGTTCACTTACTAACAAATGTGCTTCTAATAAATAATTTGATACTCTTTTTGTGTTTGAATTTATTTTGTGTTTGTATTAAGTTATATTTGAAGTTTAATAAATAGTTCACTTACTAACAAATGTGCTTGTAATAAATAATTTGATACTCTTTTTGTGTTTGAATTTATTTTTTGTTTGTATTAAGTTATTTTTGAAGTGTAATAAATAGTTCACTTACTAACAAATGTGTTTGTAATAACTGTCCATGTACATGGACAAGCCCGAATTCAAGCTTTCCCATCTACATGGACATGCCCGATTTCGAAGGACAGGCCCGAAATAATAAACAAAAATTATAAATTTAATTTTAAGAAAGAAAATCCAATAACCAATTTTTTCTCTTTTAGAAATATGATGTAGACCCCCCTTCTATTCTCCCTTGGGGATGTGCGACCTCCTGATCTAGGATCGTTCAAATCAAGGATTCAGATCGACTCTTCTGGCCTCTGCTATATCCCAAACTAATTTACATAGGTCCCCTTCCCTTCAAAGTGTAGGTTCTGTGAGACCCGCAGGCTCTTGTTAAGCCCTGCTCCCTATTTGGGGATTCAAATATAAAGTGTTAGCTCTTTGGGATAGGCTCCCCATTCTTTCATGTGACCTTGGGCTATGACCCGAGCCTAAGCATCCCTAAGCTCTTCGGGATTCGGGCTTTGATGTTTCGAGAAATTTTGAAACACTTCTCCACAAGACCTCTTGAGTGCTAAGTCTCTGGACTAACATATTTTTTGCCAAGTGTCCTCCTTCACAGATGGCCCTAATGACCTCATGACTCTGGGCTTTGTGATTCCTTGCACCTCCACTCTCTAATTCCTCCAAAGGGATTATGCTCCAGAGTGTAGGATCTGGTGACACATGTCCTTACCAACGAACAACCCAGATCTTCTTTGGCTTCTGGTTCTTTAGGAGTTCTCCCAACACTGCTCTCTACTTCCTATGGGGTGCTATGCCTCTGGACCTCCGAATATATTGCCACGTGCCTTCCTACACCAACATATATGATCAACTATGACTCCTTTCTCTTCAGGAGTTCTTCCACCTTCTGCACCCCCTTTCTTCCAGAGTGTTTCCTTCCAGACTCCACGATCCAAGACCACGTGTCTCCTGGCAACCAACGACCAAGATCTACTCTGCTCTTTAGAGCTTCGACAATCTTGCTCTCTCCTTGTTTGCAAACTCCCAGAGTGATTTTGTTCTAGAGTTTCATATCTTTCACCACATGTCTCCCTCCTGATGATGGGCTATTTCACTCTCCTTCGGAACTTCGACAAGTCCTCACTCCTCATGTACACTTAGCACCATTTCTTCCCGAGACTTAGACTGTTATCGACTCTTTTCTTCACTCCTTGCAGAAATTCTATGCTAGATCTCCTATGATTTTTCTCGCTTGAGACCTTCGAGGTTCTTATCTCTCTTGTGTCCTTCTACGGAGTTTCTAGTGCCCTCTTGGAAACTTAATGCTCTTCCTCCTGAGCTTGTAAGGTGAACTTACTTTATCCTTGGTGCACTCCTTGTGCTTGCTTCATCCTTCTGACGACTTTTCCCTGAGCCCTTCCAGAGTTATTAAGGCATCTCCTTTCCTCATTGAATGCGCACTTGAAACACCTTCCTTCCTTGAGTGTTCAACAACCCTAAGGCTCTCTCAATGATTCCAACACTCGATAATTTGTTGGTTCTATGTGCACTCGCACTTGCTCGATGCCCTCCTGGAAGAGTCTTACAGAGTATTCAGTAACTCTGCTCTATGCTTTCTCCCACACAGACTTTCTTTCCAAGGTATTTAGCAACCATGGATTTCTCCCTTGAGTCTGTGAATTATTCTGGTGTGCTCTCCTGGCAACTTCTCCTTTGACTTGAATGGGTTTAGACATGCACTCTTTACATTGTCTCACAGAGTTTCAGTTCTCCATTGCACACTCCTTGCACTTAGCCTAAAGAACCAAAATAAATTCAACATACTCACAGATAGATAATTCTATATCTACCACTGCAAACAATTTCTAACATACATCTACAGTATAAATGCATATGAATGGCATTCAAAACTAAGCATCCATTAAACAGAAATTGACAAATAGGAAAATTCGTTCCTTTCTATTAATGGTGGAATGCCCATTACAACATATGAGTCCGGACTATGATTGAGTCTCGATTCTCAACTCTCCTCTTGGCTACGATGATCTTTCATCAAACTCCAGTAGCCTCTTTCGGGCATACAATATAAGGATTTATACAAGGGAGGCTTGATGAGATTCCCTCCAAGCTAAGCTAGTGGTGTCTAATCACCATTCAAAATGCCTCACTAATGAGGCATATTACAATGATGGAAATATCATATGAATTAGATACATATCCCTCCTACCATCAACCACTTAATGGCGACCTCATCTACAGCTTGTGCAAAGGAACAACTTGCTCTACCATCTTGACAACATTATTTTCCTTAATTACATTTTAAAATTTCGAAAGAAAAATGAGAGGGCGACACCTCTCCCTTCCATCATGCGCACCAATGTGATAATCAATTGGCATGTGCTGAGGTGGAGTGATGCTCCTGCATCATAATCCATGACTAATAAAATTCATGAGCTCCTGCTTGTGAGCTTCTCAGCTCTGTTGAAATCCTCCTGGATCCCAAAATTTCTCCTAGAGTTGTCTTCCTGCTCCTTTGCTTTGGTGTTGTTGTTGCATATCCCCTACTTCTCATGAAGGTTCTCCACTGTCTAGCTTCTCCTTGATGACAACTTCTTTCGTTGACTTCAACATCAACTCCCTTATCCCCTGTATCACCTCCTCTAGCTACTTCGTCGGTTGGCTCTCCTTGTGCATTCTGCTCGACCGCAATTCTTCATGTTGCTCTGAGGGTAGATCATCCTTATCTCCTGTGCTACTTTCATCTCCTATGACGTTGACTGGCCACTCTGCTACAAACTCCAATTCTACAGGTTCCTTACTGAACTGTTATTCAAATACCTCCTCTGACAAAATAACTCCTAACAATTCTTCTTACGCTGGTCTGACTCCATCCTCCTCCAGCCACAACTCATGCTGGAATGTCTCCTCTGGCATGAATATCTTATGGAAGCCACCTTCTGGTTCCAGACTGTTTAACCAATCCTCCATCATATTCAACTCCATCCCCCACTGAGTGAGTGACTCAACTGGGTGCTCCTCTTCCATTGGGGTAGACTTCGGTACCTTCTCCTTATCCTCCATGATAGTCTCAACTTGTTGTCCCTTTGTTGCTACCTCTGCAAAAAATATGCTAGCCTCTCCTTGGTCACTTGGCAGGGATATTTGGATTCCCCTAATGATCAGGGAACTCCTCTAACCTCTCTCCTATGTGACAAAATTTTTCAACTTCTCATCATCTTCATTCACGCAGATTGCAGCTCCACCTGAATATTCATATGGATGAGACCTTTCTTCTGCCTCCTCTCCATATGTAAACACCCCTTGCTAACATGAACTCTCAAATGAGCTCATCTCATCTCCCTTTCCGACCTGGAAAATAGGGATGTCTCCTCTGCCCTCCTGGCAGTTTACGAGATCAATTGATCCCTTCCCATTTCCCACCTGGCAATCTAAAAGACCTCTGCCAGATCTCTTTCCCTCGCCATTAAGGTTTTTGACATGCCTCAACCACCTTTTTAACTCATGTTGCTGCCTTTTGGCCAATAAATCTTGAACATGCCACTTAGTTGTCCTTTTCAAAGGCCACTCGTATCTTTAGTGTACCTTTGCCTCCTGATGAATTTTCAATGCTAGTTTTTCCACCTCTAATCGGATTTCATTGAGCTCCTTGTCCATTTCTGCCTTGCTTCTCTATAGGTTGTCTTCTCCTTGACCGCACTTATGGCCTTTAGTAACCATCTTGCCTCACCTGCAGCCCACCTAGTTGTTTATTATTTGTTGTGCACCTTGCAACGATCTGTACAAAGCATCTCACTCGGTCTCTTTTGCCTATAGAAATCAATTATGTTGATCTGATACCACTTGACACAGACCCCCCTTCTATTCTCCCTCAAGGTTGTGCAACCCCTCAGTCTAGGATAATTCAAATAAAAGAGTCAGATTGACTCTTCGGGCCTCTTCTAGACACCAAACTAATTTACACAGGTCCCCTACCCTTCAAAGTGCAGGTTTTGTGAGACCTGTGGGCTCATATTAAGCCTTGCTCCCTATTTGGGGATTCAAATATTAGGTGTTAGATCTGTAGGCTAGTCTCCCCCTTCTTTCACGTGACCTCGTGCTATGACTTGTGCCTAGGCCTCCCTAATCACTTTGGGCTTCAAGCTTTGATGTTTCGATAAATTCTGAAACACTTCTCCATAAGACCTCTGGAGTGCTAAGTCTCTAGACTAGCAGATATTCTACCAAGTTTCCTCCTTCATGGATGACCTTGATGACCTCGTGACTTCAGGATTCATGATTCCTTGAACATCCACTCTCTAATTCCTCCGAAGGGGTTATTCTCCAGAGTGCGGGATCTGGTGACACCTGTCCTTACCAATGAACAATCTAGATCTTCTTTGGCTCCTGGTTCTTCAAGATTTCTCCCAACTATGCTCTTTGCTTCCTCCAGACCTCCAAATCTATTGCCATGTGCCTTCCTACGCCAATGACTAAGATCAACTCTGAATCCTTGCTCTTTAGGAGTTATTCCACCTTCTGCTCCCTAGTTCTTCTGGAGTATTTCCTTCTGGACTCCACGATCCAACACCACATGTCTCCTAGTGACCGACAACTAGGATCTACTCCACTCTTCGGAGATTTGGTGATCTTTCTCTCTCCTTGTCTACAAATTCTCATAGTTCTTTTGTTTTCGAGTTTCAGATATTTCACCACCTATATCCCTCCTAATGATGGGCTATTTTTCTCTCCTTCAGGACTTTAGCAAGTCCTCACTCATCATGCACACTTAGCACCATTTCTTCCTGAGACTTAGACTGTTCTCGACTCTTTTTTGTACTCCTTGCAGAAATTTTGCATTAGCTCTCCTATGATTTTGTTCGCTTGAGACCTTTGAGGTTCTCGGCTCTCCTGCGTCCTTCTACAAACTTTCTAGTTCCCTCCTAGAAACTTAACGCTCTTCCTCCTAAGATTGTAAGGTGAACTTACTTTATCCTTGGCACACTCCTTGCACTCACTTTTTCCTTCTTACGACTTCTCCCTGAGCCCTTCCAAAATTATTAAGGCATCTCCTTTCCTCACTCAATGCACACTTTCAAAGCCTTCCTTCTTTTAGTGTTCAACAACCCTGGGGTTCTCTCAATATTTCCAACACTCCATAATGTGTTGGTTCTATGTGCACTCACACTTGCTCAATTCCCTCTTGGTAGAGTCTTACAGAGTATTCAATAACTCTGCACTACGCTTTCTCTCGCGCAAACTTTCTTTCCAAGGTATTCAGCAACCCTGAGTTTCTCCCTCGGGTCTGTGAATTATTCTGGTGTGCCCTCCTGGCAACTTCTCCTTTGACTCAAATGAGTTCAAACCTGCACTCCTTATGTTGGCTCACAGAGTTTTAGTTCTTTGTTGCGATCTCCTTGCACTTAGTCTAAAGAACCAAAACCAATTCAACATACTCACAGATAGAGAATTCTATCTCTACCCCTGCAAACGATTTCTAACATACATCTATAGTATAAACACATATGAATGACATTCAAAACTAAGCATCCATTACACAAAAATTGAAAAACAGGAAAATTTGTTCCTTTCTATTAATGGTGGAATGTCCATTACAACATATGAGCTCGGACTATCACCGAGTCTCGATTCTCAACTCTCCTCTTGGATACGATGATCTATCATCAAACTCCAACAACCTCTTTCAGTCATACAATACAAGGATTTATACAAGAGGGACTCGATGAGGTTCCCTCTAAGCTAAGATAGTGATGTCTAATCACCATTCAAAACACCTGACTAATGAGGCAGATTACAATGATGGAAATCTAATCCGAATTGGATACATATCCCTCCTACTGTCAACCACTTAATGGAAACCTCATATACATCTTGTATGAAGGAGCAAATTGCTCTACCAGCTTGAAAACATTAATTGCCTTAATTACATTTTAAACTTTCAAAGGAAAAATGAGAGGGCGACGACGCCTCTCCCTTCCTTAAATGTGCACCAACGTGATAATTAGTTGGTGTGTGCTAAGGATGACATATTTTGATGCTCCAGCATCAAAATATGTCATCCTCAAATGGAAAGAATGTTGGTTTATGATATTTTCTCTTATTTTATAGAAATTATAAAAATGTATTTGAATATCCATTAAATATATATTTTTTAATTGTATTTTAGTTAAAAATGTAAAATGATATAATTTTATATAATTATATTTTATTTAGTTTTATATTGTCCATGTCACTTGTTGAGTAAAGAAAGCATCTAAAGTCATAGAATCGCTTTGTCTTTTCTATAGTTATCTGACTATACACGATTCAAGATTCCATGTCACTTTCAATCGCCCTAGACATGGACAGGCCCCGACCCTGTCCATGTCAATGGACAGGCCCAATTTCAATGAGTTGTCTCTAGACAGGAAAAAATATTTTCTAATCATTCCTTTGCATGAAAATGAATTTGCATGCAATCTTGAACCACCTACATAAGAGTAACCAATCTTGAACCACCTACATAAGAGAAACCATCCCAAATTGAAATACACTCTTGTATAAGAGAAACCATCCATTGCTTGAAATGATATTAGTGAATGAAAGATAAATTATTATTGTAATGTGAAATCATGAAAGGGCAAGTTGTAACCATGAGAATGTAAGTGCATAATTTCATGATTCTATTTTTCCATTCTCCATTCATGATTCCATGATTCTCTTTGTCCATTGTCCATTCATGATTTGAGTGTAAATATATTGGCCAATATTATGCACCACTTAATGATCCAATGATTAATGGACTTCCTTTCCATATTGTTAGTTTGATGGTGATGGTGAATAGTGTTTTTCCAATAAAAAGTATGGAAAACCAATAATCCAATCATTATAGTACTGCATGGTGCATAAAGATAGTCAAATTGAAGGAAAGAAATAATTGAGAACTTGTCATGGGTGTAATATTTTCCTCATTACATATGCCAATGTCGTAAAAATATTATTCCCCTTGCACCCATGTATCTTTGGAAATATATTTATATGCCAATGTCATAAAAGTATGGGTGTAATCGTGTCCTCATTAAATATGCCAATTTGTTGTAAAAATATGATGCCCTTTGCACCCATGTATCTTTGAAAAGATATTAATATGCCAATGTTGTAAAACTATGATGTCCCTTACACCCCATGTATATTTGGAAATATATTTATCTTGGTACAATCATGCCCAATACCATTAATAGAATTATCTTCCACACATGTAGAATATAAATTAGATGCATATTGATTTGATGCCCCTTACACCCTCGTTGTTTTCAAAAATATATTTATCTTGGTACAACCATGTTCAAATTCCATGAATAGAAAATATATTTATCTTGGTACAACAATGTTCAAATTCCATGAATAGAATATTTGAATCTTTCATATACATGGAATATAAATTAGATGTAGATGATAAATGTCATTGGGCATGCTGCACACCAAATCGACCTATACTCTAGATACTGGTAGTATTACAATGAGGCTCTTTTCTAGTGAGCATGGGCATCGATATATAAATTCATGGGTGTTAAGATGCTATATATAATGAATGGAATATAAGTAGGATTACAATGAGGCATATAAAGTAGGATCACTCTCTACTAGTTGTTTGATTGGGTGAATGGTATCAAAGAATTACAAACCCTATTGTTGGAACCTATTTATACATAATTTATGGAGATGATTGAGAAGTTCATGGATGTTACCTACACACATGTATATAGGGAACTACACTTCCAAGAAGGTTCATTATCTAAATAGGGAACATAGATGATTCATATTGGTACTATAGTCATTACAAAAGTGAAATATAGATCAAGGATACCACCTATAACACGATATTTATTTGATTAATTACATGTGATAGGTTGATCAAGTTTTACTTTACTAGTTGTAAGTTCACAAGTACATTGGTTTTGTCTTTGTTTTAAATATTTCATAGTATCTTATAAGTAGGAAATGGTTCAATTTTGTTGAAGTATTTAGGATTGATAAAGGGAAACAACTAGAAGTATTTAACAGATTGTTATTTATTAGACTATATATGTGAAAATAGGTAGTGTTTTTACTATAGATATTTCTAGGCATGCTTCACATGAGTATCTTTTTTATGCCTTATATCAAATACAAAATACATATTTCATTTTTTTTCTTGATATATATATTTTTTCTCTTTGGAAAAAGAATGTCGGATTTAAACATTTTTACTTATATTTGAACTCTAACTATAGATCAAAAATATAAATATCCCACCTTTGATTTAGGGGAAACTTGTCCTTAGACTCGATAACTTGGAACTTCTTAATACATTATTGAATATGCATGTCCCTCTAGAAAAATGCATGAGCTGAATTTCATGTCTCATCCGAGTTGCAATCTTCTATCTAAGTTAATGCATGTCTACAAAATCACTAAAATCCCCTCTAAAGTTTTTACCAATCCATATTTCTCCCGAAGTATGAGCTACCCCATCTAAATGGTAGAGTGTCACATTCAAATTATCCTCTTCATTGTACATGTGTTACACCTCGAACATGAACTTAACTAGGCAAAATTGTGTTGTGATATCTTCATCTAAAGATTGTAAGTGGGTCTCTGAGAGTTTCATGGCGGTGGAAACAATTGTTCCCTAGAGGTGTGTGGCCCTTTGTTCTGAAGGGTTTATCTCCCCCTCTTCATGTTTAAATATTGGGTTGAGGTATAAGGATTCAAGTTCCCTAACTCATTTTCCCTACAAAAAATACTTCATTTCATTTATGAA
>CBVK0103878929.1:0-10540 GCA_900067695.1 Picea abies | reverse complement strand
CTTATTTAAGTTTAGATCATGAGCGTGAACTAGAACTATTCTAGATTTAAAAATATGCTTACATGATCTTATTTATGTTTAAACTTTAGATCATGATGATTCTAAATTTTCTTGGATTTAAAAATATGCTAGATACATGATCTTATTTAAGATTAGATCATGAGCGTGAACTAGAACTATTATAGATTTAAAAATATGCTTACATGATCTTATTTATGTTTAAACTTTAGATCATAATGCAGGAAATTTTGAACTTGAGCATTTGATTATCTAAGAACATACTCTATCCCACATCAAAAAGGGGGAAGATTCTAAATTTTCTTCGATTGCATTCCTTGCCTTCTTATCCAAGAATGGTGTAATATGGAGATTTGTGTTTTCTGGATACAATGAAGTGAATTCCTTTTTGGGGTATTTCCAAACTCTTAACTAATTTCTTACTAACCACAAACCAACATTTCTAGATTTACAAATAAGCTATGTACACATGATCTCACTTATGTTTAGATCATGATGCAGACATATTTAAAAGAGAATTTGATTATATGTAATATGAATACATCCCATGTAGAAAGAGGAAAGATTTATGGTTTTTGAAGAATGACTTAATATATGTCCAGATTTGTGCTTTCTGCATGTACATCTAATTGAATTCATTATTGTGGTATTAATAAACTTTGAACAGTAATTGCTTATCAATATCACACCAACATTTCTCTTTAAAAATATGCTTGTATATATGGTCAAGTACTTATATTTAGATCATGATGTACATGCATTTTTGAAAGAGAAATTGATGATATGACAACATCTATTCAACCACAAAAAGAGGAGATAAGTATTTTCTTGGAAGAATGGTGTTTAATATGGAGATTTGTGAACTTTCATAGATACGTATTTTCCTGGAAGAATGGATTAATATGGAGATTTGTGAAATTTGATTTGAAAGATCATTTGATTATATGAGGACACATATTCCACCGCAGAAAGAGGAGATAAGTATTTTCCTAGAAGAATGGCTTAATATGGATATTTGTGAACTTTCTGCATACACAAGTGAATTCATTTTCAGGGTATTATCTAACTCTGAAAACTAAAATTGGTTACCAAGCACACCATTTTTCTCTTTAAAAATATTCTAGATATGATCTTACTTTGTTTAGATCATGTAGGTGATTTTGAAAGAGCATTTGCTTATAAAAGGAGTAGCAGAAAATTAAATATTTATGCAAAGAATGGATTAATATGGAGAGTAACTATTTTAGAAGTTTGGGAACTTCGTGATGTAATTTTGGTTAAAAAACAAATGCCAAAAAAGTATAATAAAAAAAGAGCAATAATCTTAGATCCGTGAAACTCCGGTTGTGTATGTTATTCTTGATCACATGGTTATGTTATTCTTGATAATATGCTTGGGTGCATTATTCTTTCTCATTGCTTATTTAATAAACTTAAATATATTTAAAATATTTTCTAATAAAGTATATGCTAATATGTTTTATTGCTTTTTCTTTTTATTGTTACAGTGTTGTTTACATTCTTGGTGGAAAAAGAGCATGGATGTTTGAAGATGAAATTTCAACACCTTTGGTATGCCAATTTTTCTTGAAGCACAATTTGTTTTATTTATCTAAATATCATTTTAGAGGCGTGTGTACATTTTATTTAAAATTTGTACATGTATTTTATTTAAAATTTTAAAATTTTAAATTTGACAAATGTTGGTTTATTTTATTTTTTAATCCAGGTATGAAGAGATCTATGTCAGTGATGTCTTAGAGTTGAATTTTGGAGTTAATTTTAATTGCCTCTTAGTTTTTTTTATTAGCCTAAAATTCCTTTGGAACCTATGTATTTGGCGATGTAGCTACTGCAACTATACTTCTTTTAGTATATTATATATATGATATTTTTTGAACTCAAAATATCAATTTATTGTTTGATCTTTGATTTTTCTAAATGGTTTAAAATATCAATTTATTGTTTGATCTTTGATTTTTCTAAATGGTTTATATTGTTTATGATTGTGAAAGGGAAATTCATGTTCTATGATAAATGGTTTATATTGTTTATGATGGTGAAAGGACAATTTATGTTCTATGATAGTGTGCTGAAATTAAAAATGATTTATTTCAATATAAATTAAAAGGTTTAATTTTGAAATACCATATAAATTTGAAATATATGAGATCTAAAGGGTCAAGATTAATTTTGAAATATCATATATCATGCAACTATATCACTCATTTCACAAACATCTTTGAAGGGTGACAAGACCATGAGGATTTGTCGATACTTCATTAATCAATGCACCTTACCAACTACTCTATATTGAAATATCATGCAACTATATCACTCGTTTTACAAACATCTTTGAAGGGTGAGAAGACCATAATGATTTATCTATACTTACTTCATTAATTAATGCACCTTACCAACTACATTTTGTGTCTTGCATTGAGACAACTTTCAATTTTCAGTATAAAAGTACTTCTAATTTTGTAGCAGAAATGGAAACGAACTTGTCTCTAGAAAATAAATCATGCTTGCATAAAATGGTAAAAAAGAATTTGCAAAGGAGGTAAACTAGCTACAAAGACAACAACTCTATGAAAATAGTGGTATTTCAATATACAACATAACTTTCATCTTACACAAGACTACTCTTTATATATATTCAACAACTTCTAGGATTAACTATAATGAAATACATTGTGCCAAACATTGGTTAAGCTATGTGCCATGTTTCATTTGTTTGTTTTTTTAATTAAATGGACATATATTAAATGAATCTATGTAATCATACTATATCACCCAATTTAGTGACATATCCAAACACATAAATATCATGAATATTTGGTAATGTTGGTTTAAGATAATATTGTATCAACATATTTAGATAAGCCCTAGCAGTCTATTTCAATGGACTCTCCTAAGGTACATGTTTCTCTACATCTTGTATTGTTTTCACCTATAATGGAAACACACCTTCCATAAAAAGTGAAGATGGTTTGGGGAGAAAAGAATTATTCACATGAAATTTCAATTTGTTTTTGAACCAATGGATATAGATCCCTTTTGTTTGAATATAGTTCTAAGAGGTCTACATTATTTCACTAGAAATAGATCATAAAATAATATAGTCATACAAATGCTTCAATTCTAAAGAAAAATAATTCATCTTACTTACTACTTACTTCCAAGAGGGACTTGCTCATGTAATATATAAGGTGGCTTGGGACGTTCAAAGATAAAAAAAATTAGCCAAGGATCAGAAACAACTAAGAATAGCATACCTCATTCACTCATTGGATTTGATAACTGATTCAGGTGGATATTGGTGGCCACCCACCTATTCCAACTAAATCCTCTTGACAATTTTTAGTTCAACACGTTCTTCTGTAATTCTTTGTAATTGTGGGTTCTACACTTTCGAGGTTGTCTGAAGTCCTACACAACTGCTAGGTGGATATTGGTGGCTTCCCACCTAATCCAACTGACTTATTTTGGAAGTTTTCATATTAGTACATCTTTCTGTACTTCAAGGGTCATTTTGGGGCCCTAAAAAATGTTGTTTTGTCTTTCCACATTCAAACTATAGACGAAGTCAGAATTCAATGGCATAATGTGTAGTTCTCGAAAATACCTTTCCAATGAGATATCAGGCACCTAAAACAGAGGTCGTATGAAAAATTTACGACCACAAGAAGTTGAGGTACCAACTTGCCCATTGGGGCTCACATAACTTTTGGCGTTTCATCTCCCAGGGAGAGGTTTTTGGATGTCTAGTATTTTGGCATTCACGAGTAATGTTAAAATGGCCTCTAGAGCCTCATTGTAATAATTCTTCTTAGATGGATGCGCGTAGCAACCACATCTCTTCTCAGAGATAACTACCACCATTTGAGCAAGTTGTTTTCATTTATGTAGTTTTATAGTTTCATTCTATTTCATTTATTCAATAGAAGTTATTATTCACTGGATATATGTTGTTGTTCTCTGTATCTCTATATTATTGCATTCAACCTATTATTCATTTCATTCTGCTCATAAATCTGGATCAATGGTATCAGAGCGGTCCGTTCTTCATTTATTTTTCTTTGTGCATGTCCCCAACAAGATCTGGGTAAAATAAGTTGGGACTTGAACCAATCGAGCCTTTGCAAGATCGGTCGCACTGAGCCTGAAAACAACCCATGGGGTACAGAAAGAAAGATGATGGAGCAAGAGATACTTTTAAAATGATGCTCGAGGACGCCCTTGCACGAAAAATGATCAAAATGATGATGTTTCACAGATCCTTCAATGGCTGGCCACAAGAGACACATCTTCATTAAGAGACCATGAAACTCCCTTCGAGGTACAAGTAAATTTTGATATTCCATTATTTGAAGGACTGATAGATGCAAATGTTGAAGATAAATGGATGAATCTTCTCGAAGGGCATTTTTCAGTCCACTATTTTTCCGATAGGAAAAATATTACTTGTGCACTCCTCATGGTCATCCCCCATGTTAAGGACTAGTGGGATACTTACTCTAAGAAAAGGGCTGTAGAGGAATCTACAATATTTGTAGTCACCCCCACATGGGATTCCTTCATGTATGCCATTAAATAAAAATACTAACTTGTTGGAAGCTATGAGGATCAATACACATGATGGACCACCCTCCATTAGGGAAGGGACCAAATAGTACCAGATTTCACCAATATTTTCCATACCCTGTGCACCAAATTGGGTATCAAATAATTCCTAGGGTTAGGTTTTTGGATGTCTAGGGTTTTGAAATTCATGAGCAATGTTAAAAGGGCCTTTGGAGCCTCATTGTAATCATTCTACTCAGACAGATGCACGTAGCAGCCACATCTCTTCTCAGAGATAGCTACCACCATTCGAGCAAGTTGTTTCAATTTTGTAGTTTTACAGTTTCAACCTATTTTATTTCTTCAATAAAAGTTATTGTTCATTGGATATTTGTTGTTGTTATATGTATCTCTATGTTATGGTATTCAATCTATTATTCATTTCATTCCACTCATAAATCCAGATCAATAACTTTATGTTCTATTCTATATATATTTTATATTCCAAAAGCGTATTTTTTATATACAAAGGAATAATATATTAAGAATAAAACTCTTTGTTTCTAATCCCCACCTAATTTTTTTATCTTTCAACCTATGAAGCCACTTTATATACCCATAGAAAATATCCCTCTTGGAAGTAAGTAGGAAGACGTATATTCTTTTAACACTTGTATGAGTAGATTTATTTCATTTTTCTAATTTTTTAATCTTATGCAAGTTAATTGTGTTTTTTTTATGGTTTTAGAGTACTTCTGGTGCAATAGTTTAAGATATACAACACAGTAAGTTACTTTAGATCCTCTAACTTATTTCTTAATTCCATCACTTATTTATCACTTTACAAACACGTTAAGTTGAGATATGGACATACAAAATATCTCACCTGAACTATTAGGGAACTTCATTTTCAAATTTCAGAATATTTTGAAAGAATTTATTTCTTCTTACACAAGTTTTTGAAAATGCTTCTCAATATTGCATATGTAGCATATTTATGGTTTATGTCTTGCATAGATCATAATGATTGCATTATATTTAATACAATATCTAAAACAACCTTATGATGTTCTCTCTATCAGTGGTGGGATAATGACAATGATGATCATTTAATTTATTTTATATAGTCATTTTATAAGTGATTGGTACTTTGAATTGTTGTAAGTAGGGATTATACTTCATGGTTATGTTTTATTTTTGGCTAAATATTCATTAAACTAATGTACAAGTTTATAATTGAGTCGGATATGAAATATTCCAAATTCCATGTGACATTTAAAATGTATCAAAAAAATAATTTTTGTTTACATGAATCATCATATTTTAAAATTGATTTTAAAGGGATGTAATTAAAATATAATATTTGATCCAAAATGGATCTAGGAAGGCCTAAAAATAAAATTTATTAGAATCAAACGAAACCAATGCCATTGTGTCGGTCTCGTCACGTTGATTTTGGACATATAATATTTTCCACAAATGGACACTGTATGCGAAAGATATCACGTTCTCATCGATTTTCCAAACAGGGAAAAAGTCAAAATGGTCAAAGTCAACAGGCCATACTGATGACGTCAACAGTACAACATGTGACATCATCATGATACATGGAAGCATGAGGAGGTGATACATGTCACTCGGTTTTGGCATTTTCAGGCTGAGTTGGACCAGTACAAAAATGACACGTGACACGTGGCAGTTCGTACGTGACGTGGCCCAATGATAGGATGGCATGTGGAAGTACGGACAATAGGTGGTTGTACAGATGCTAATGTGGCAGGGTGACTGGGCAGTATAGATGACAAATGGTTGTACGGATGCTCACATGGTAGGGTGACTATGTAGTATGGATGCTAACGTGGTAGTTGATTGGGTAGGTGACTTGGAAGTACAGACGTTGACGTGTCACGACACGTGGTTGTATGACAATGACATGGAAGGTGACGTGGCAGACAACCATGCATGTTGGCTGGGTGTTGACTGTACTGTATGGATGAATCACATGGTGACACATGGCCCAATCAGAGGGCACCACGTGGCACCCCAGATTTTGCCAATATTGGTTGAGGTAAAAAGTTTATTTTGCCTCTAGGGGACTCGAACCCTTGACCTCCGAGATGAGAAATGGACTAATCACAATGCGTTGGAAACTTGGGCGAGTGTGTGACGTGTTCAAACAAATGGTGGAATATCTCTTAAAGCTGAAGTTTGGTGTGTTTTAGGGGATAGGCCCCAGTCGGTGGGGGGATAGCCCACGACTAGGGCTAAATCACAACACGAGGGTGTGCAAGGGTTAAGGCCAGGGCACATGGTTTCTCCATGCGACCAAAAGTTTTGGATGGATTGGAGGGCTAGGGCTAGTGCCTAGCCCAGGGTCATATGTCAGCACCCATTTGACCAGGATCCCAAATAAAGGGGGTTGCACCCACATTATTTGCAAATTTGGGTTTTTCACTATATATTATAATTTTTGGGGTTTTTTTATGTTGATTTTTAGAGATTTTGCCCATTTTGGGGGGATCTGGAGCCTAATTTGAGGCCAGATCTTGGGAGGAAGTTGGGATAGGATCACCATCTTGGGAGGAAGTTGGGATAGGATCACTAACTCAAATCCTATATAAATTAGAGGTTTTGGATAGACTATGAGGTTCATAATTGAATAATGATGATGAGTTTGTGATGCCTTGAAGCCATTTTTATGCAGGGAAACCATTGGGGAAGCAAACTTTGGAGGCCAATTCCAGGAGCTATGCTCAACCTTTTTCAATGCCATCACTTGTGTTGGATTCTTGATGTTGAGAAGAACACAATCATACTAGTTTATAATCTTTTTGATGCATTTTTGATGTAATTTTGAAGCATTGAAGAGAAATACGAAAGCCTCACCCACTGAGACAAAGGCCCGGAGACGTAGGCAATCTTGTTGAAATCCGCTAACAAACTTTATATTATAGTTTGTTGTTCTTTATGCTTATGTTCTGATCTACATCTATTTATGATGGCTTCTATATTCTCTTATTAAGTTCTTCTTCTTTCCTTCTTTCCTAAATGGTAATTGAACACATGCTTAAAACTTAACCAAGTCTTTAAAGATTAGTTTTGGATCAATATTCCATGTCATAAAAAAATTAATCTTCTCTATCATATGAAAAATTAATTATTTAATTAATCTAGTTTAAAAAAAAACATAAACAATTAAGCATTAAATTACTAAAATTGCTATCAAATAAAACTTAACTTATTCCACTACTTTAAGGTATCTCTTTTACATGGTAAATGATAAAATTACTATCAAATAAAACTTATTCCATTACTTTAAAGCATATCAATGATAATAAGATATTTTTTTATCCACTCAACATTCCATTAATTCAAATAATCTCATTCACATGGAAAAACTTAAGTGAGAAGTGGAAGTATTATTTGATTGGAATGGATTGAAAATGAGTGATCAATACAGGTAAAGGAAAAGAAGCAAATTGACTCTTTATCTCTTCCAATAAACCTGAACTTGAACAATAATAAGCCTTGTTATCATCATTACTACAAGACTTCAGGAAACTATTGATTTTCTATGAACTTCCCCCCATGGCCATGTTAGTGACTTTATAGGATTTTGCAACTTCTTTGTAGATTTTTCAACCTCGTATTTTGAAATATATAAGACCCTTTAAAATCTTTAAACCCAGACATAAATTATAATTGAGAGCTATTTATATGTGTGAAATTGTGTTTAATAAAGAAGTACATGACAAACATTTCATTAAAACTCACCTTACTCGAATGAACATGGTATTAAAAATCAAACAAGATCAAGATCAAGGCATGACTAGAAAATACAGAGCATGTCATCTCATCCCTTAAGTGTTTTGAAGGACATATGGGGACCCAAATATTTAATAATTTTGAATTGAGATCTAGTTTTATGAAAAAAATTGTAAATAAAGCTTGGTAAGTTATAATTCATCAAAAATATAGTTCCTTATTTGAATAGACCATGAAATTAAAATAAACAATATCATTCCAGAATCCTAGATATCCATAGATACATGTACTTTCAATGCAAAAATAAAAAATTATGGAATATATGTCACTTTTTTAAAGAAATCATAAGGGTATTCAATCTTCAATTATTCGTTCATGATCGACTTTTGACATTTTCCATTTTCTAATTTTTTTTTTGTTCCTTGATTCAGCCTCTATTAACTTATGTGTGTTGCACATACGAAATGACTATATCGAAAACTTATGACATCCGACTGATAATCTTGAAAGTGAACATGACTATCGGTTTGATAGATTTCTTGAAAAAAATAGTCTTTCAATACGATGGATCATGTTTCATATATAAAACCGTTATCATAAAAATATTCTAATAACCTCATCTTTCCTTATGTGCATCGCATCAAATAATATTTCACATTTTCATTGTTGTCTACATGTGCAACGACGACAAAGTCATCTCCTGCAAATAACTCGATATGTTCCAACAAAAACTTCTTGTTAGATTAGTACACTTGCATGTGTCATTAAACTCATCTACAATATATAAATTTTATATATCCAACTTACAAGTACATCTACAAGTTGTTTAAATTTTTGACAAATATATTTTCAAACAATTGAAACATAAATTACCTTCTCTAACAAGATAAAAAACTCCATTGCCATCAATTGAAACTATAGTTTCATTTGATTACATCTCCTCTTAGCTTGCAAGTGGCATTTTCCATTTTATATTAAGTTCGATATGCCTCCAATCTTTAACATATTTCTCATTTTCATTTTCACAAATCTCTATGGATTATGTGTCCTCTATGTAAATTGAACAAAAACATTATTCATTTCTTCTATCAAATGAAAACACATTTTGATAGCATTTTGTTTTAACTGAATGCACTTTTCACGTCCCATGTATTGTATCAACCTCATATGGGATTTATCTATTTAAATATTGGTTTCCAACATACCAAAAAAACCTGCATAAGACAAGAACTCGTTAACTTGAAATCTATCAAGAACATGATTGAAGATCATATAAATTTGAACATGTCAAAAAAAATATCCTATGTACATGTGTAACATATATATACACACACTTGCACACATCCATTGACAAATTATTTTCATGGATTAGATCTAGTTTGCACCATTCAACAACTTTATTAGTGGATTCAAATCGATTAGCATGAGAGTTCATCTAATACCTTCAAAGTGCTCATTTTACACATGGCCCTGCACCATCCTGCTCTCTTGTTCCATGACCAGTCTCAAAGAAATTCCAACAATGTATAATGTTTGATTTATTGTGAAGATAACACAACTAATAGATTGATCGCAAAGATTTGAATTAACCTGCACATCCATCTAACCATATCCAATGTCAATCAAATCCAATCCCATGTTCTTTCAATGAATCATAAAATTTATCAAAACAGTGTTGTACATAATGTGTATCATGTGTTCGATCATCACTTATATAAAAGTGACATTATTTAATAACATGTCGATTTTCATTGGTTCTTTATATGTTATCAACACTAAAACTCTATTGAGCATGTATATATAGAATGTGGACAAATACAATGACTTGATTAGAATGGTAATATTCACTCTGTTTTTCATTTTGTGCAGTGAATGTGTAATTCTCTACAAACTCAACTATAGAAAAAATTGTTCCTCGTGGAAACACTTCACAGGATTGTTTGAATTATAGGTCTTTCCATTAAGATCTATGTGAATTCTTGGTGTATTTATAGATTTCTTCCTGAAAATTCTTCAAAACATCTATCACACAAATTTTATCTACATTCAAATCAATCCTTTTGGAAATAAAATTTGAAGAATGTGGAGCCGAGTTGTTGATATATTCGTATCGCTTCCAATTGCCTATTATATTTAACAAGGATTGATAATTCATATCAATAGGATACTTTGAGTGAAACAAACTTATATT
>CBVK0103878911.1:0-10532 GCA_900067695.1 Picea abies | reverse complement strand
GATATAACACATACCCAACAGTTGCTTGGGGTGTGGGTGTAGTCTTCTTGTCAGTATTTCAGATCCTAGCGCATTGTATTTATCTTGAGTCCTTGGTCCAGATAGGTTAGATTGCGTCAGGGTTATTGTTGCACCTATCACCGGGGGATGACATGATTCCTGAGGAGGGGATCATGGCGTGCCCTATTGGATAGAGGTGAATGATAACTTGACCAGAGTCTGTGCTTCCCGTTGTGGGTGTTGTTTGATCGTTGTAAGTTCGTTGTTGGCGCTTAGGTTGTAACGCCTACTTGCATTTGGTTTTGCGTGCCATATAGGTTCTCGTGTCTGGTCATCGAGATCGTTGTGTCGGGATTGTGGATGTTGTCCTTAGCTTGTAAGCGTCGTTGTGTTGTGTGTCCGGTGGGGAGTCATTCCTATCTTTGGATTTACGCATATTTCGCCCAGTTGATTGTTGTGCTAGTGTGTTGAGTCGTTGTTGTCTGTGGCCTGATCTGCGTGTGTGTGTTCATCGTCAGGTTGTGTGGTTCAACTGTTGTCGTCGTTGCCTTCTTGCTAGAAAACCAAAAAAAAAATGCACTTTTTGCTTCGCTGGCAATCGTAACGATAGGGGTCGTTACATAAACCCACTTCCAAATGTCCACTGAAGCTAGGTCCCTCACTTGGCTAAAGGTAAATATACCCCTATCTTGAGTAAAAATAATTATTTATGCATACAACTTGACTCTTCCCCCACACCTCAAAATAACATTAGCTTCAAGTCTAACTNTCCATACCTTCCAAGCCAAGTGGTCCACAATCATGGGAAATTCCAACACTAATGCCTTCCAATAAATTGAAACATTTTGTATACTTTTTCTTGGATTCCTAATCCAATATATCAATGACCTTGGGTTTATATATTTTTTCTTTATAATCTTCCTCCATAAACTATCTTTGGACAAAATTATGTTCCATAAATACTTAGTTGCTAATGACTTGTTGAACAAGTGAATGTTCTTCAACCCCCAAAATCCTTCCTCTTTTGATCGAGCTATCAACTACCATTTGACTAAAGCAATACCTTCATTCTCATTCTTCTCTCCCCATAAAAATTCAAAATAGATTTTCCTTATTTTATTAAAATTACTTTTGGTGTATATGCTAAAGAGTGTCAAAACACTAAAATTGCTTCCAATACAACGTTAACCAATGTCAATATGCCCCCTCTTGATAACAATTTATTATGCCACATATCAACTCTACTTTCTATCCTTCCCAACAACTAAATCTAGTCCCTTTTCCCATACACATTTGGGTTTAAATAAAATCCCAAGTATTTAAAACCATCACTGGAATTTAAATGATTGTTTGGAAAAAAAATTCCTATTAAGATCTCAACTTCTTGATCCAACCCATTGAAGCAAATAGAAAATTTGTGAAAAAACATTTCCATACCAATATCAATGTTTTAGATACCCAATATATCGTGCAATTTACTAGCCTCCCTAATAGAGACATTGGTAAAGAGAAGCACAGCATCAACAAATAAAAAATGAGATAGACTTCTATTCATGTCAATTCTTACCCCCATATTAACTCTTAATATTCTTGCTTCCATGATGTCCCTACTCAATCCTTCAACCATAAGTACTAAAAGTAGAAGTGAATAAAGAGGATGGCCTTGCCTCATCCCTCTTATTGGTTTAAAGAAATATGAGGTTGAGACATTGATTAAAACAACAAAAGAGATTGAAGAGATACAACCCATAATCCATTTCACTACTGGAAGGCATAAACCAACTTGGAGGAGCATCAATCTAAGATAGATCAAATTGGTTCTATCGCATGCCTTTGATAACTCTAGTTTTAGGGCCATATCTAGGTAGTTCTTGGCTTTTATTATATGTAGCCCTCTTGAACAGCCCTGATTTCTTCACAAATCTACCTTCATGCTAAAAACCCAAACTGCTCCTAAGAAATTATAGTAGATAGAAACTTTTAAGCTTAACAACCACTATCTTGGCAATAGTTTTATAAACATGGTTACATAGTGAAATAGGCCTAAACTCATGTAAATACTCAAGGGTATCCTCTTTTGGAATTAATGCTAAGAAGGTTGAATTGAATGCCCCTAGAATTTTACCAAATCTCTTGACTTCTTCCAAAACCCTAAGTAAGTCCTTCTCTAACAACTCATAAAACCCCCCAAAAAACTTAACGGTCCACCCACCCAGACCAAGGTTTTTCTCCTTTTTAAAGAGGCTAAAAAAATACCTAGTTCCTCCTTGGAGATATCTTCCATCATCGTTTTATTATGCCCATATGAGACAAAGCTAGGAAAATAGGTAGATAACTATAATATATTTCAACTATGTTGGCTCTCTCGGGGTCCTTGTAATTTTCTTTCAAATTGAAACATATAAATCTACTATCTCATGAAATTTCCTTACATATTCTCTTGTGTCAAACTTTATTTCCCATATTATATTGGTCCTCTTTCCATGATTAGAAAAATAGTGTATTTTTTTGTAACTCTCGTCACTTTTCTCCAACCACAAACCTAACTCTTCATCCTCCATTCTCCTCTTTCAATCTATCAACTTCCTCATTTTCAATTATATCTCCTTAAACCTTTGTATTTTATATTCCCTATGAACCCCTCTTCATTATTCTCATACTGATTCTACCTCCTTCAAATGCTTGTCAAGATTTTTATGTATGTTTGTTTCCCATGCTTCCACCACCTCCTTAATCCTCTTCAAAGTTGTTGCAAACTAAAAATTAGTTGATTCTTCCACCCCTGCATCATAATGCTTCCAATATCCAGTGACCATAATCCCCATAAATCCTCCTCTTCAAGCCAGTTCGGGTTAAATTTAAATGAGATGTTAGGTTTTTGGTCTTGTTTCTCTTCCTAGAGTAGTATAGGGGCATGATTCAAACCTCCCCCCTACTTCTATCCAGGACTTAATCCAATCAAATTTTACCAATATGTTTTTAGAAAGCAAAAACCTATACAATTGTTTGGTTACCCCAACCCTTCTAGACCTATTATTTCTCCAAGTTGGCCTTAATTTAATCATCTCAACCTCTGCGAGGCCTACATTCTTAATCTTATACTTAAAAAAAATTGTCATTCTATCTAACCTTTCATTCTTACCCCACACCTATTATCTGTTTGATGCAAAATTCAAGGCCCCCTTATAATAATCATGCTCCTTTTGACATAATTCAGATGGAAAAAGCCATCCCAATAGGCCTGCCTCTCATCACAGTACCCATAGTAATTAAGTATTGAGGCTTTTTCTGACACAACTCTTTAATCAATATTTATGACACAATACCTAAGGAAATAAAATCATATTTTAGTAGAAAAATAGACTTCTTCCACCCAGACAAGAGACCACTAGACATGCCTATAGCATTAAGTCCAAAAAATACCAGTCCTTGAATATCTTACCCTAGCCCCAATTATTTTCTAACCTTCCCCCATAGTCTTCTGAACCAAAATTACTTCTAGCTTATGAATCTTGACTAATCGAACTAAAGACGGTCTTTTTAAGGGACTACCAAGACCTTGGATATTGATAGAGAGGATAATCATTGGGCCTATCCCATTCTAAGGACCCTTTAAATTGATATTTTTTCCCTTTTCAATCTCTTTTAAGACTATCTCTTAGGCATGATGCAAAAATGACTTTCTCCTCACAAATGAAGGACCATAATCTCTAACAAGATCCATTCCTAGACCACCCTATAACCAAATATCATTATTCTTGGGCCTTAACTGATATCTACAATATTTTTTAAAGTTTAAACCCTTTCTTTGACATCTAGACCCAGGATTGAGCCCTCATATTGTGAGCCATCACTAGTTGAAGAACTAGAAATGGAGAATGGACTCAAATTCTCATTCCCAAAAAATGACTTGTGAGCCTTTTTCCTACCCTATGACTCCTACCCTACTTCTTAACACAATGCCTCCCCCCAGAGATTGATTCCATTTAAACGGGGGTAGTACAAGTTTCCTGATCTTTAACATTTAAAGATAAAGAAATTGATCATGGGATATCATTAGAAGGATATACAGATGAATTAATAGTAATTAAGCTCACTCCCTCTTCCAAAGGATGTGGAAGAGCTAATTCAAAAGGAGCTTCTAGCCTAGAACTATACAAATTATGAAGCTTAGCCAAAACCTTCTTAGAAACTATTTTTCCATCTAATCTAGTTCCATCTACTAAGCCCTTGAAAGAAACCTTTTCCATTCTCCCTTCCCTCTAACACTTCTCATCTCCTTCGTTTTTCTCTTCCACTAAAACCCTAACCATCACATTCCCCTCCTCTTCACTCTCCTTTACGATTGATTTTTTTCCTCAAACCCTTTTTATTGAAAGGAAGCGAACAATATTTTGTGACATGCCATTGAATATGGAAACACACACATCTAAAAGGGTGAGAATTTATAAATCCACCCGGGGTGGTAGGCGCGGGTGGGGTTCTCTATGCCCCAGGAGGAATCCAACGAATAGCATATTCCTGGGGCTTGGGGTTAGCTACAAACAACCAGGTAGAAGCATACACCCTTCTCCAAGTACTTTGTTTAGCCAAGCAGGAGGAAATTACCTCCCTATCTATTTTAAGGGATTTGAAAGACACTCTTTCACTTCTTAGAAAACATACAATCCTAGAAGACATGAAGCTAAAAAATATCTTCATCAAAATTTATCAAGAAATGGAAAGAGGGATGGACACACAAATATATCATGTGCTCTGGCATAATAATCAGCGAGCCGACTGCATGCACGCTAATCAAGCCACTCAAAAGTTACAAGGTACTCTATGTATCAACCACTTGGTCTTGTAGGACCCTCTCCCTTAGCAAAATTTTCATCCCATGTTTCCTTCATTCTCGAATGCGACCAAATCCCTGAGGCTTGGGGCTCCCTTTTCCCCTCGCCACCTAAGGAGGAACACGTATGGTCTCCCTTTGTCACATCATCTCTTCATAGCTTGGAGACGTTTTGTTGGTTCAATGCACATGCCACGGAGAGGAAAGGCGAGTTCATTAAATTACTGGAATGTCTCATACCTCAATTCATTTGTTCACAATGATTCAAGGAACTTCACACACACTACAGTATAGATCTGCGATAGTTCACTTGTCTTTGAATTCATGGCACCAGTACCTCCCCTGTTATGGACATTGTCACCCCCATGGATGATTCCCTTCACTCATTTTATTTATGGTCTTAATTTCCTGTGGTCGATTCGCATCAGGTGGGATATCGTTGGAAGAATGATATATCTCTTGTGTCAACCGCCTTATTAGATTTGGAGGAGGAGGAAAGATGTATTTTGGTGCCTATTTCTAGTGGCCTTCTACAAGCCTCAACAACAACTGCTCAAATCTTGGAAAAGAGCAGCCCAGTCCTCGTATTTTCGTTTAAAGTTGTGTAGTTCAAGTTGTCGTCTGGAAAACTCCCCACCCAAGATGGCAAACAACCAGAGAGGACATGCCAGAAGACGCAAGGGGTGTTCACGTGAGGAATTGGAGGAAATGGAGCATATAATGCATGTGATTCTTAACAGGTTGGACAATCTCTCGGCATAGTTCGGGAAACATATGGATCTCTTTATCGAACAACGCACAAGAAAACAATGACTTGAAGATGTTATGGGTGCAATTTGGACGGAAGTGGAGGAAGTTTGTCGCCCTCTAGTGTGGTCAGATACTAACCTGGTTCTCTCGGGCACATCAGAGAAGGCCTCTTCACCAGTGCAACAGAGGGCGGTTCCAGACTTGAACAAACGCCCAGCACAAGACATGAATGTAGCATCATCTTACTCGCCCAAGACATGAATGTAGCTTTTTTCAATTAAATCCATGATGTATTTTTGTGTATTGTGCTTAGGCACCTTACATCATTTATATAGCTTGAGTAGACATGTTAGTAGTTTTAGGAGGATATTGTTTGCAGTTTTCTCAGGAATTGCATTAGATAGGCAACCTGTTTTTGATAGTCAGGCCCAAGACATTTTGGATAATGTAACTATCTTCCCTATGAGATCACTCATAGTTTTTGCCATAATATAATTTTCCCAGTTTCTTTCAGAAAAAAAAAAAATATATATATATATATCCACCACAATGTCCATGCAATATGCCAAACCTTCACATATGTCAATTTCCACTAGAACCCGCACCACCATCTTAAAAACACTCAACTTAAAGGATAAGTCCACATCCATTGTCTTCCCTAATTGATTGCTTATCTCTCTCATAGTCTAACCACATTTCTATTAGCAAACTCGACAGTTTGACCTAGATCGAGATCTTTATTGCCACCTCCAAGGGACATTTATATATCCCAAAGGGTGAGAATATACAAAGCTAACCACCACAATGTCCATCTAAACCGCCAAACCTTCACTAATGTCAATTTTCACTAGAAAACACCACCATCCTAAAAACACTCGACTTAAAGGATAAGTCCACACCCATTGTCTTCCCCAAATGATTGCCTATCTTCCTCATAGTCTTGCCTAACCACATTTCTATTTGGAAACCTAATGGTTTGACCCAAATCAAGATCTTTCTTTCCACCTCCAATCTAGGATCAAAATAAGCCATCTAAGCTTTTAATGATAAGAAGGTCGAGCCCCAAAAACCAACTACCCTCTAATATCTTCACATAATCACCTTCTAACCTTAATAAGAACCTTATACAGCCTCTAGTTTGCAGGTGAAAAGATAGACTTGAACAAGAACCTTTTGAATCTAGTCATTGAGAGACTATTCAGAGATCTATCAACCATAGAATTTCCCAATCAAAGCCTTGCTCAAAATTCCAATTCTTGATCCACCCTCAAATCTTCTCCTTTCTTCCTCTAAATCTAATATTGACTTATCTCTTGAGTCCTAAACCCCCCACTCAAGGATTTGATATACATGCCTCTCCTAATGAATATGATGCTACACAGTAGGTTCTTTATCTCATAATAACATTCCCCCTTTTCCCAAAGACTACCTTGAACCTTTGAAGGATATACCTTCAGCTCCTGAAATCCCATGAGACTAAATAATTGTCAAATTATTTGGAACTGGGTTAAAATTTACTCCCCCATCAACTCGCCTCACATAGGCTCTCATGCCACAATATTCCACTATTGGTTCAACCACATGAGATCCTAGATCATTTTTTTCCATCATCGTAGATTTTATAAGATGAATGGTTTCATTTACCCCATACACTCTATCCACTTTTGTCCTCTTTCCTAAACTTGAGTTATGATTTTAGTTGTTTCCCACAACACCTTGGAGTCATTATCCCCTACGCTTGGTTCACATATTTTAGTCCATGAGGTGACAAAGAAGTGAAATCCTTCGGTTATATTAGATGAGTAATCTACCAATTCTTCATCCTCCATCGACCTAGCCTAGGGATTCCTCACCTCAACTTAGTTGACTAGTTATAAGATCAAATCCTCATTAGTTCATAGTTTTGACTACTTATAACAACAACAAAAATGTTTAAACAACCAAAATTTGTATTTTTTCATCAACATATTCATTCCATAATCAATTAATAAAATGCCTTGGTCTTCTCTTACCAAATCACAACATCATCCTTAACACAACTTTTTTCTCTTTCTATCACCCATATTTACAAGATGTAGTTTATTAAGAGGAGTGCCTTAACCATTTCCCCTCATCCAAACAAATGAAAGGGAATAACAACTTAAAAATATTATGCAATTAAGGATTCAAAAACATACATAGTTGTGTGATGAAGGATCCATGTTGTTCGTCATATAAGAAAATGCAGATGAATGACCAATATAAAGGCTTCAACCTTACACAATTAGTAAAACATGATGAATTGACTTTATCCATCATTCAAAAATATGCAAGCACATAACCAAATAAAAAATCTTAGATCTTGCATAAATAGAACATCCACCCTCACAGAAAGGGGGAAAGGAAAGCATACAATTATGTTGAGTCATCAACACACTCTAAAAATTTTGCAAATTTTGGGTACCATTTTTTCTTTTATTGTGTTTGCTTATCGTAAAAATCAATTTTGGCTTTCAACTTTTAATAGTTGTTTATAAGAGTTAGTGATTTTTTCATTTAACTCGATTGAAGACCCAAAAAAATTCTAAGTGAGAAGACCTCTTTTACTTAGTTTTTCATTTGTTCATCGGTGGAATTTTTAACTTTCATCGGTGAGCAAAGTTCACTTTTGTCTCTGATAAAAAAAAATTAAGGTTTGTCGATCAACATGTGCTATAGAGGATGTCTTCACACTCTTGTTTTCAAAAAAGTTTGAAATTTTGTCAACAACTACGCAACATAAAATTTCAAAATGGTGTTGACAATTGGTGAGTTTTTAACTTTGCACTGAAAAAAAGTTTTTATGAGTGTTGATAAAAAAAAGTTTGAAAACACAACGATTGCAAAAGTTAAATTTTCACCAACAAGTTATTATTGGCGTTGGTTAGAAAATTTGTTCAAACATTGAAAGTTGTATTTCAGCGTGACAGAATTTATAAATGTGGCGATAGAGTCCATCGCTGCAATTTCAAAATTTTACCCGACAAAGTTTCCTGACATGCCGCCTTTTGCAAAATTTCAAGAAATCTCACGATTGTCCCTCCTTTGAACTTTGCATGGAATTCATTGTTGGCAATGGTTTTCGACACCCCAAATGAATCAGACTTAGTGAAACCAATCTTTAGAGACATTGATGCTCATATAGGTCTCCAACTCCCTTTCCCGGGATGGGGAGAACTGTATAGGATATTTCATGAGGAAGACTACCCTGATGTAGTCCCTCATAGTGATTCTCATATGAGGGGTGCAAATTTCGACACCCCAAATGAATCAGACTTAGTGAAACCAATCTTTAGAGACATTGATGCTCATATAGGTCTCCAACTCCCTTTCCCGGGATGGGGAGAACTGTATAGGATATTTCATGAGGAAGACTACCCTGATGTAGTCCCTCATAGTGATTCTCATATGAGGGGTGCAAATGATTTAGTTTTCATTAACATAAAGAAATCTTACTTACACATTGTTGCAACCAAATCTCCAATAATGCCTTGCTTAGAGGATATTGATTGGATAATTGCTCCTATATATGTGGAGAATAGGACCATTTTGAATGAGGGAAGATGCATAAGGTCTTACCTGCCATCTAAATTGGAAAAATATTATAAATTGTTACAACTAGAGATACACACGATGAGAGGTTTTGAGGAGTAGTTTAATAAAGAACATGACACCAAGAAGGTCCTCTCCAGTTGGTGGGTGAAGGATAATAGATTTTTTTGGGAAGATAATGGTATATATGCAATCACTAATTTGAGGGAGCCTTATGTCTATACAATGGATTTAATAGCCAAATTGTATGGTAAACAAAATTCCATCCACATCAAAGATGCATGGCTTCCATTGGCCTATACAATTGTTACTATAGGTCGTGTCTTTAATTGGGAGATTATTCTTTCTCATGCCTTGAATAGAATGATAGAAAGGGCAGAAAAGGCCAAAGCTAAACCTTGAGTGGCGCCTAGATTTTACATGGCCTCTTAACTTATGAATGTTGTTTGTTCAACCAATATATTCCTTGGTGTAAATTGGAGTTGACACGTTTCTGAATCCTCGGTTCATGTATATTTTCAATTAATCTAAGAGAACAAATAAACGAAAAACTATGTAAGAATTTGTGATTTATTCTTAGCTCCTCTTTATAAGATTATCTTCTACAAGGTATATCTAAGGGTAAATGGAGAAACTATGAAGTTAATCAAATGTGTTGGTAATTGGTATTTGCAGGAGGAATACACCTATATTAGGATGTTTGGACTTACTACAACTCCACACTTGTTGCCCAAATATGTGCCCAATAGACTTGTTTTGAGTGAAATAACACATCAGAATATACTATGAGGTTTTAATTCTTCTCTACTTAAAGGTGATAAAAATAAAATTTTCATTCCATACAATTTCAATTTAGGACATTATAAATTAGCTAATCCTAAGCATTCCAAATAGGAAGACAAAATTATGTTAGAGTATAGGCTTCCTCAAGGTCAATTATGGAGACATGATCCATTTGGTCTTGTTACCAAACATTGTGAGATGATTTCCCTAACTTGGCCTTACACTCATGAGTAATAGGAGAGTGAGATCCCATTTAAGAATGTAATAGATTGGGAAGATGTTAAGTCCATATTGAGATCTCCAAATTTTGTGTCCTTCCATGGAATGACATCATATGACCAAATGGAGGTCATTAGAAAACAGTTAGTTGATGTAGAAAGAAGAAGGAAAGGAATATGTACCAAGAAATATGTAGAGGATTCTCGCGACCTGAAACCCGAGCACCCTGTCCTCACCCTATGCTCCACATTGGTCTCTGCCTCTGGTGGCGACTCTCCTCCGCCACCGCCCCCTCCCTCTCTGCCCCCCTCCTGATGTAGCAGCGTTCTTGTCCTTGGTAGCCTCCCTGAGTAAAGCAGTGAAATCAAACCCTTCA